>JALHKN010623065.1:0-11877 GCA_039513755.1 Hyalella sp. 3TK10
CATGAGCGCATTAGACCTGTACCTGTGCCACGTAGGGACGCAAAAGATGAAGTGACTTCGATCAGACGGGCACACCGCACTTTAGGTTCTAAGTCTCTTAAGTAATACGGATGAAAACCTTACAGTGGTTAATGATTATTACGTTTTTTGTGTTTTTAAATTACCAGAACTGCTATGAGGTTGCATCTCCTATTTATGGTTTTCTCATATTAGTTTTTCACCTTTGATGCTCAGTTACTTTCAAGCTTCTATGTGGTTTTGGCGCACTTTATTTTTTATTCCATTGCACTTGAATGTTTCTATTTCAGTGTTCTATAATTTTTTTGGCTATTAGTGTTATTAAATGTTGTTCTTTGCATGATGCAGTGTGTTTTTGGACCACAAAACTGGAAACGTACTGAAGGAGGGCGACCTTCTAAAGCGGCCTGACCTGGCGGCCACGCTGCGAGTCATCCAAAGCGACGCTGATGCCTTGTACTCGGGCACTCTGAAAGATGACCTCCTCAGGGACTTGCATGACCACGGCTCCATCATTGAGGAGAAAGATTTGATCGAGTACCAGTGAGTGTTCTTAGTTTTTAACGGTGATCCACCCTTGCCAATTTATTCTTGCTTTGATTCCTCACTGAATGCATTGCCATGGCGTCCCTTGAAAAGAAAGACTTGTCGCGTTCCAGTGACTGATCTGAGTCTTTTAAAACTTATTCATCATGCTTAAGTTATTCTTGCTTTCTGTATTGTCAGGCACAGAACCTAGCAACATTTTTACTGTCCCTATCAACATGCATTTTTTTGTTTCACACAACCTTTTGAGCCGTTTTGATAGTTATGGCACTTTTTAGCTAACTATAATTTGGATGTGTACCTTACCGAAAGTCCGTTATTTAATACTTGATTGTGGCACAGACAACCTTTTATTACATTCATCATTACAATTCATTAAGGGACAGTACTGGCAGCTGCTATTTTGCAATCTTTCACTCAAGCAGTTCTTTGATAACTTTTTTTTGTGGGATTACTGCAGAGCGAAGTGGCGTGACCCAGTGAGTGTCACTCTATCGAATGGCGGCTACACACTCTACTCAATGCCGCCTCCAGGCTCTGGTCTCATTTTAGCGTTTATCCTCAATATCTTGGACGATTTTAATCTAGATGCAATGAGTATGAAGGACCAGGAATCTTTTCTTACGCATCAGCGCATCGTTGAGGCCTTCAAGTACGCTTATGCTAAAAGGACCGAGCTTGGAGACTCGGATTTTACTGACATGACAGAGGTTGGTTTCAATACAAAAGTTAATTTATTAACTTTAAAACCTCAATGATGAATCTACATTGCAAAAAATATTGAAAAAAGCAATTTATATGAAATCTGAATAATGAAGACTTTGTTGTAGCTGATGACGCAGCTGACATCTGAGAAGTACGCGTCCCACGTACGCGCTGGTCTGAGCACGAGCACCACGTCCCATGACCCCTTGCACTATGGTGCAGTGGCTGCACCTCCTCCTGAGGACCACGGCACCGCCCACTTCTCCCTCCTCGCCCCCAATGGCGATGCCGTTGCCGTCACCAGCACCATCAATCTCTAGTGAGGAGAATATGATGCGAACTTCCTTTAACTATTTGAGCTGAGTAAATCAGCTCGTTAATGAGTACCTGTAGTGTGGACTTCCATTTGATATGAAACTGAGAATTTTCTTGTTTTTTTGAGATTGTGATGTAATTAAGAAGGGAATACATCGGAAGAAAGCGCAAGAAAATTAGTTACGCTCTCAGGAAATTTACACTCTAAGTGTGTATTACTGCAGCTTGGGGGCAGGCATCCGCGGTCAGCGCACCGGCATACTCTTCAACGATGAGATGGATGACTTCTCTTCGCCTAACATCACAAACTATTTTGGCATTCCACCGTCTACGGCCAATTTCATAAGACCCGGTCAGTGTTACTTTCTGACTAGACTTTGCTTCTATATTTTTATTTTCGTTTGTTCGTTTATTTAGGTGTTGAAACACTGAGCCGCAACCCTTTCTTGAAGATATTTTTCTGAAATTCAACAATTTCATCCCACCGGACAATGAAATACGTATTCAGAATTTTTTCCTTTTAAATCATCCGGCTGTCTAAATTTTTCAGATGTAGATATTTAAAAAATTTCGACAATTTAAAATTGTTCACTTTCAACCAACGTTTTTCATTTTTCAACTAACTCACTACCTTGTACTGTTTCAATCGTCTTAAAATAACACGCATTTTTTATCTATATCATGTCATATTTCATGGTTTAACCTCTCTACTATTTTATCTATTTAAACTTCGGTCTACACAATTTTTCCATTACATTTCCTCCTTTATTAAGATGCATTTGTGCAAATTCCATTTTAAAACCGCTTTGTCCTGTCAGTTTTTGTACAAATAGCTTTAAAAACTGGTCGATTTCATCTCAGTCTTACATGCTCACTACAGGCAAGCGGCCGCTATCGTCGATGTCCCCGGCTGTGATCGTTGATACGTCAGGCAACGTTCGTCTCGTGCTCGGGGCGGCGGGTGGCACCAAAATTCCGTCAGGCATCGCCAACGTCGTCATGCACAACTTGTGGTTTGGCAGGAACATCAAGGAAGCCGTCGACGCCCGCAGGTTCCATCACCAACTCTACCCCATGGCACTCATGTATGAACACGGCTTCAATGAGGTGTGTAGAGGACCATTCGCAATTCAGCCTTTTGAGTTGATGGTGCTCACTGTTGAATTGAGTTGGCTTTTTCGACTTGAACCGCAAAGCTCACTTTTCAGACGACGGCAATTCCTAAGCTAAATGCTAAGACGCTAGAAATTATACAATTTTATTTATTAACCAGCGAAGATCAAAGTTTAACTCCTACTGCTGATATCACAACATAAGAGCTCTCCTTTAATACTGAGCTGACGCTTTTACGCGTATTATGTTTGCAGACGCTGATCAACAAACTGGCAGCTCTGGGACACGAGCTGCAGGAGTTCAGCGTGGGGGGTTCTGTGGTGTGCGCCGTGGCGGTGGAGCACGGCTCTGTCTTCGCCAACTCTGACTTTAGGAAGGCAGGCCAAGTGAGGGGCTACTGACGTCGGCGTCAGGAGTGTTCCATTGACGCGCGCAGCAAGGCTCTTGATCTCTATGACGACCATGAAGATCCGTCCGACGATCCTTCTTGTGCTAATGACTAAACTTTCTTTAATTCCCGCTCAGGAACTATTCTCCTCTCTTGGTGACTAATTTGGTTTGGTCTCACCTTCAATTGATTTTCTTGTGCTAATGACAAAACTTACGTAATATTCGCTTATGATTCGTAATTTGTCTCTTATACTAGCGTTTTTTCTGGGAGTAATGACTGTTTTGGCTTTATTTAAATTCTGGATTGCTAATTCAATTCGTCCTCAATTATCCTTCATGCGTGTGACCTGCGTTATTTCCTACCATGAATTCTAATTCAGAGCTTTGATCCGATCTCCCCAGACGGATATCTTGATCTCTCTTTCAATATAAATAGGAAAATGACGACCGTTGATAACGGTCTTGAATTGGATGATTGGTAATAATTTTTTCGATGGCTGAAAGCCAACTTGGTACTCGAGAATAAAAGAAGAATTTCTGTTGAAAGATTACCAAAAACTTCGAATATCTTGCTTGATGCAGTTCCGTTTTTTGTCTCTTATACCCATGNAAAACTTCGAATATCTTGCTTGATGCAGTTCCGTTTTTTGTCTCTTATACCCAAGAGAGAAAATAACTTGGCACTTTTATCACTAAATTATAGCCGTGTTTTGAGTGAAGGTGATGCAGGCGTTTTAGTTTTTGAGGTAATATTAAGATTGAAGTATCTTTACTCATATTGAACTATGAAGTTATAATTTCTGTGTGCAAAATATCTCCTCGCAACTATTTTGTGTAATGAAGGTGTAACTCACTCAAACTGAACAGTCATTTACAATCCCTTTAGCCCAGGTAACGACGTTGGGCAATTCATAGTTGAATACGACTCTTATGTTAAATGCATTTAAATATTTATTAATTCTACATTTTACCTTAAATTTGTTGTTAATTATGCTGTGTTTGATCGTGCAATATTATTATTGAATTGTACCTCCCTCAAGAACATTCCAGCATAAGTTGTTCCCAGTGGAATTGGTTCTATAGTTTCCAGCTAGCTTGTTATTGTTGAAGATGATTTATGTCAAAGGAGCTTATTATGATTACAACGCGAGACTATAGGTCTCAGTTCCATCAAAATGAAATTGCCGAGATAGTCGCATAACTTTGTTCTCAATTATAACTTATCCGGAATTTGCACCCCGCTCTCTGACACTGAATTTTAAATGAATCATACGGTTTTATGAGAGCTGCTAGTGCTGGACGTACCCAATGTCGTTATTACGGTTACATACATAAATTTATGTCGTATGCATGACATTAACTGGATAACTGAGCTCTTATTATTTATTTTCAAACTTGTGATGGAACTTAGGTGAAGAGACCAATCGAGACAGGGCATGGGCAACATTACCTGAACATGATAGTATTTATGATCACTCAGTGAGAGAAGAGCAATTTCACGATCTTGATCTCTGTTATTTCTGGTTGTGTCAAATAATAAGGCACCACATTTTGGACTTGTAATACGACTGCGTACTCATTAACGTTTCAAAGGCAGATGAGTACGCAGTACTCATGATCTAAAGGCAGATGTGTACGCGGTACTCATGATCTTGAGGCAGATGAGTATGCAGTACTCATGATCTAAAGGCAGATGTAAATCGTTCCAAAGATCTACATCCATCGACGTAAGGGCGGTCGATGAGTCGTAAACCATCGCTTCAGAATTTAATGTCTGATTACCGTAGCTGGCATCTTAGTGGTATTAGAATCCTTGTTCCCTCCACAATCTATGCACTTGAGTGTTGACGATATCCTGCACACCCGTAATCCCTAAGCACAGTTTTGTTGGTAATACATTCTATCCACTCCTAGGTTATATATCTCTTATCTTGCCGAACTTTCTGCTCGTTTTATTTATTGGAGTAACGAAAAATATAATCTCGAGTCCTTACTCAGGCACAGAAATTTTTTGGGCGAATGAATGTTTTTTGTTTATTTTTCAAACCCAAGCATGAGCCTCAGTGAGGGTTTTGCTTCAGATTTATTTCCTTTGTATTTAATGGTACGGCAACTCATCTAACTTTTGAGTACGGTACAAAAACCTAACTATCATCTCCGAATTACAACGAATATTCCTCATGCTAGTCCTGCTCTTTAATTCTCGGGTTGCCCTGGGAAACAAAGGATCTAGACGCAGTAATCCACGCTGATCAATTAATATCCTGTGTTTATACATACTTGTTGTTGAAAAATTTCAAAAAGATTCCTCAACAGATTTTATTTATATTCGTTGAGCATTTTTTTTAAATATCAAATGGTCGTTGCTGTGCGAGCAAGCACACAGAGTGTTATAGGTACACTTTCTTCCTCTCTCGCCGTTAAGAATGATACTCTGCTTTCACAACCTTCTCGGGAATATCGGCTTGCAACAGTGCTTTGCAGAGACGCTCGTCTATACCTAAATATATACTTCTATCATTCTATTTAATATATACGTAGATAACCTCCATCATTCTATTTAATATATACGTACGGTAGATAACCACTATCATTCTATTAATTATATACGTAGATAACCTCTATCATTCTATTTAATATATACGTAGATAACTTCACCTGCATATACTGGTACTGGTTGAAGAACTATTATTGACATCCGTTAGGAGATGAGACGGGTTTAGTGTAGAGTGTGTACATCATTCCTATATTTTGATGTTCTTCATATTATTGAAGTCGACACAAGTATTCGTCCACTATGATCTATGATTGTCATTTGTTGTATATTTATTGCGTTTGAGATTGCAGTCCATTTTTAATCGTAAAAACGTCATCTGATGATGTGTTTCAGTGTTGAGCTTTCATATTTTTTTGCAAACTCAACCATTCGAGGGCACCCGTTGTGAACAAGGTTGTTTGTTGCGCTTAATGCGTTCAGTTTTAAGTTTTTTGTGATTAAAAAATCAATATAAGTTGATAAAATACTGCTCATCAAGAAAAACACATTTTAAAAAGAATATTTTAATGGAAGTTCACAAACGTGAGGCTACAACGCATTCTTAATTTTATTGATGTTCAATTGAGACCGAATTTGAACTCCTTGGATTTTTTTATCAGAAGTCTATTCAAATCTTCCCTGCCTTGTTATCTATTGAGTAAGATGGAGTGAATTGCTTGGATACATTCAGTTCTGATTACGATGAAATTGTGCCTTTGGTAAACATTTGTCCTTATTTCTTGTTACATTTACATTTCCGGACATGTTCGTTGCAAGCTTCAAATTTAAGGTAATGATTGTGTTTTTGAGTGGAGCTAGCAACCGCTGAAATTGGCGTTTCAGTTCTGTTCCTCATTATTTCTTTTATATTCGTAGGAATCAAAATTTATTCGCCTGTTTGCCGTGTTCTCAATGTTCAATTGGTCGAGTAGTGCCAAGCTTCTTCCCAGGGTTCCATGCTTCCGTAACTTTAATATTTCTATGCCATTTCAATTAATATTATATCATTCCAGCATTCAAACTACTCATCATTTGGGATCTTACACCAATTGTGCAGTTATAATTAGCTTAATACGATTGCTAAGCGAATGCGAAATAACAAACATGTTCTTAACCGTTCACTTAGTGGTACCGGTAGCGCATCCCAGTCGGAAAACTTCCCGGTGTCGGGGACTGCAGTGAACAAAATAATACCGAGAACCTGCACTACAACCACACTCAATTTCTTGAAGTTTTATGTTAGGCGGTGTCTCTCGAGCATTCATCTTGCGGCTTCATAGGCTCAGGTTTTGAATAAAAACACTTTTTGCGATCTCGAATGATGACAGTCAATTATAAGCGGAAAGAAGGTGGAAACTAACCATTCCAAGGGCTCGTACATGTTGACGTTAATTTACCGAACTGTATTTTGAAAATCCTTGCATGCATGCATCCTGGAATCTGTTGTTGGATTGGATTTGCATTTATACTATATAATTCTTCGCTTATTTTAGTCAATGCTAAAGCGTATTTTTGTCTCTTCATATCCGTGTACTGGTCTTTAATATAATAAGTCATCCGTACGTGGCAATGTGGTCCAATAGAGTCGCCTAACATTCAATTTCATGTGCATGTTACTAATGTTATCGAATATCCTTGATTAACTATTTACTGCATTCATTAGAAAGAAAATCATTCAAAGAGTCAATGCTTGCGAAAACAGGCTCTTGTTTGTCAGTCTGGCAAATGAACCGCAGGATTGCCAACGTCGCACTCTTCCATACTCGCCCTCTCGCTGTTGAGCCTTCGCTGTAGAGCCTTCGCTGTATTACTGCTTCTGTATCCGTGTTCTAATGCAATGCCTGAGTGATGTCTTGATAAGTATTCCATGTTTTCGAATACTATTTGAGATTTTACTCTTGTCTGCGACAGGTAAAAATAATTTTATGAGATTTCGAAGAAGTGTTGACAAGAAATCGTGTTTGAGAAAATTCACGTTGATGTCTTTGTTTGCAAGAATTTAATGTTTAGAGCGATCTCACCCTCGTATAAAAGAAGACTAGACAGACTAGTTGCTTCTTCAAGTTCCTCACACACAACTCCCCCCCCCCCCTCAGGGGGGTTTTCTCAGGCGTGTGTTTGCTCGTCAGAAGTCCTATGGGATTTCGCGTTCCAAGGGGCATTGTTCCTGAGCGCCTCACCACAGAGCTCGTGGTATCTGACTGCGGCTCTCAGTTGTGGGGTTAAGTTGTTATGTAGGTAGGATACCTTGCATTTCCCTTATCTGCCTCTCGCGTGCGGGTGGCCGACGTCTCGTGTCGTGTAAGCGACCTCTCGTACGAGTGTCTTCGTTTCTGTTGCTGTTCACCTATCCCTTCTTCGTCTTTCTGAGATGCTAACCCTATTATTTTAAGACCTTCCGCCCCTTGTGGGTGATTAATGATTTTTGATTTAAGAAATTTGTGATGATCGAGACCTTTCACCTTGTTGGTGATGACTATATTGTGACTTTCGGTGCGAGATAGCTTCATAGCTGATGCGCTAGCAAGCCTTGTGTCCATTATACTACTACTACTAATATTAAAAAGACATGTACCAACAACGAGGTTCGTGCTTTAATTCATGTTTTTTGTTAAACTAGCTTTGGTGCCATCATCGTTCACTCTTGATACGATGACTCTGTAATACGGTTTAATTCAGCATTTAAGGTGCAGACGCAAGTCCTTTGCGTCCCTTCTAATTTTCTACCCCACTTTCCAGTGATTTTTGTCGTGTTTCTTTTGTGTTTGATTTGCTACGATTTCTGCCTATATTCGCCTGTTATTTAATTTAATTCTGGTGTGCTCTATTTTCAGCACCCACAAAAGCAACACCTTTTATAATAGATATCAGTTTCTCTTGATTTTTTTCAGATCACTCAGCTTCTTGAATGAATTTTGTGCAGTTTTTGATTGCTTGGTTTTGAATTTGAACTTTCAGGTTCTGCATTTACCGCGCTCCACGAGCTATATGCGCTGGTATGTACTCATGAACCAGTAAAAGAAAAAAATTTGCGTTTAGTTTTCTTTTCATTGCTGTAAGTAAGAATATTAATTAGAAGTTCCTTGCTACCAGTCCCAGAATAAATGAACCTTACAACAACGTAGTAATACTTATTAAGATCACTTGACCGCTTAAATCGCGAATTAATTAGAAATTTGAAAGCAAAGAAAATGCCAAGGAAACAAAGCATTTATTACGGAAACGTTTCGGAAGCCAGCTCCATCATCAGTTCAATAACACATGAGCGATAAAGAAATAGAACGGTAAAATTCAAAACCTAAATAGACAAAACGAAGGACAAAATAAAACTAGAAAAATTAAAAGCTACTGACAAACCTATCTATTAACAATTTTAAGAGGATTCGACTCGCTCTGTGCCTGCACTTTGTGTGACGTAAAACGTAGCTCCAGAACTAACATTTAGATTGACACTATAATCATCTGTGCTACTTGACTTCACGCCCAATTCAAGACCCTTCCACAGTATGTCGGTTGACCCTAGAGAATGCTGCTGTTCCCGGGTCGAATAAGATTACGTTAACGCCGTTCCCAATTTTAAGCATCTTCAGCCCTGGTTAATCATTTCATCTATGATGGAAGTCTGAGTATGGTCTGTATTGTGGACTGGAGCGTCTGTGTGTGCGGCAGTTAACGTCGGCTGTGAGGTTTGAAACTGTAATGGAGACTATGGGTATGGCTACGTCTGCGTTTGCAGCTACAGCTACGTTTGCATCTCCCTAGTGGGATCCGGCAGCGACGGGTTGAACACCTTGCCAGCATTCATTCAGAGGATATACGTATTACACTTCAGGTACGTCACCCTTTCTTTGTAGGCACAGAGCAAGCGATGATTGAGGTGTTAATATTTTTACTTTCACTTGTACCCGTCTAAATTATAAGACCGTTAAAATCCGATATTTAATTTTTATCTATCAAATACCTGCATTTAATCTGTATCGCATTTAATTACTACACAGTAACTACTGATCATTATCTACCGAAAACCATATCAATTCTGAGCCGTTCACGGAGCGCATGAGAATTTAAGCTATGGCGCACTGTAGTGGGACTATAACTTGCCAGAAGCATTTTCTGCTGTTTCATACTCAGAATTCTGCGTTCCCTTGATATATTTTCGGAGTGATAATTGTTATCTTTTCTTCTCGGGATTAACGGGCTGGGCAGAAACGGGAGCGAGTTGCGGCTCCTATGCCTCTTAACTTGCAGTAAAGAGGAGTCGCTTCTATATTTCGGGCGCAACACAGAGCAGTTCTTTGAGTAGATGACTGACCTATGTCGTCCAGACGTATTTATTAAAGACCTGCTCACAGCAAATAATCTCTTGTATTTGTTCGCTTCGGAAACCATTTGGATAATTCGGTCCCCTAAAGTTTTGTCTATGGCATCCTCCACGGTATAAGTGTGTGAATTGTTCGGTGCTGCTCCCGCATTGAACGCTACAGTTCGCTCTCTTGGTCGGCTCGGGTGGGCTTTTCCTCTTCAATAACTCCTATATTGCCTATTGCGATATTTGTAGCTTAAGCTTGATTTATGTCAGAGTTGAAGCTGCTAAATACACTGATATATATCTGTAAATTAGTAACCGAGAAACCTAATTCTCGTAAGAATTTTCACTCTTCCCACTTTTGAGAGGAGTGAAACTTTGTCTGCTCTGCCTGAGCATAAATTGAAACAGAATGACCTTGATGTTCAAATTCTAAATCTTGATGCGAATGGAGATCTGCGTTATTTCTTTTGGAACGGTTTAAATGCAAATTTTCAGATTCGCCAGACTCAAATTACTAATCATGACCGTCGTACTTTGCAGGAAATTACTGAAATTCTCTGAAGCCTCTGAGAAGTATGTTGCTCCTCATAGTCTCGAGGGGCTTGCGAAGCTCCAACTCCCATGGAGACTCATCTTCTAGCCTAACAACCCTGGCCGTAGACGCTAAATGTGACCAAAAATTTCCTAATGATTTCTGGGCGTGTTCTTCGTGTTCTCAGTTTTCAGGTGCGGATGCTTCTCATCCCATGTTCAGATTTTAAAAGTTTCCCACCATTGAGGCTAAACTAACTGAACTCGGAAGATTGAATGCTTCTCTGAAGTGTGCAGATTTGAATCAGATTCTTGTAGGTACATGATTCTTGGATTTTGATCTAGGTTCAGGTTTGAACTGAAGTGCCGTCACTGTCCTGGCTGGCATTTCAGTCTTCTTTGTAACGGATTGTCAAGGAATTAAACGAGGAAATCAGACCTTATGGTTAAAATGCCTTCAACCCAAGGGTTGAAAACTGAAGGAGAAACCGCCAGTAA
Organism: Hyalella sp. 3TK10; assembly: GCA_039513755.1. Classification (NCBI taxonomy): domain Eukaryota; kingdom Metazoa; phylum Arthropoda; class Malacostraca; order Amphipoda; family Hyalellidae; genus Hyalella; species Hyalella sp. 3TK10. The sequence goes on from JALHKN010623065.1 coordinate 10,962, forward strand.
TGTTAGTACCGCCAGCACTGATTCTCTGCAAAGTAGCATAGATAGGGAGGCAATCTTGCCAACATTTACGTGTAATTGACGGCCGAGGCTTAATTCGTGGCTTGAAAGCTGGAAGATGTCAATCTAACTTGTTCAAAGATTTGGCAGATCAACTTTATTTGAAAGTAATCAAAAATGACCGGTCTCTAACTGTAAATGGTATAAATAGCTCTCGTGACATACAACCAAGATGGTTGAAATGAATGATCGCATTGGAGAGATAGAATTGTTCCTGGAGCCTTGAATCGTCCTTCTATAAACATCTCTTTATTTACCAAACTTGTCACAGGTGGTTCATCACTTCGTCGAACAGGGTTACCTCCTTGCCAAGTATTATCTTCTCGCGGAGAAGCACAAAATCAATGATCATGCTCAAGGGAGATGTGCGACAGTTTTTGCAGGATTTGCTTAGCTTGCCACACCGCAATTCCGTGAGTAGCGTATCACTCATTGATACTTCTTCCATTCTAGCCTTTAATCGAAAATCATGACTGGAACCTGACCATCTCCACGTTCTAGACTCTCATGATCCGAAAATTCTTAACCATGGTCAGATGAGCGAGTCTGCATTAGACGGGGCAGCCGCGGAGCTATTAAGAGTCCAGCTTTGTTTTGTTATCCAGGTACAAAGATGTCCAGTGAAAATGCTATCTAGGTACACCCGGCGCCCACACCCAGAGGCGCTGGGTGTATATGGATAGCATTTTTTCTAGCAACGACCACATAAAGGCTCTACTACCTGTCGAGACCTCGCGTTTTGCCAGCACCACCAGAGTTCCTGAACCCCATGAAGAAGACGAGCAAGAGCCCCATGGTCATGGATGTACTCAACATCCAAGGAGTTCAGCGCTCTCTTGAAAAGCTTGCGAACATCTTT
>JALHKN010625286.1:0-13290 GCA_039513755.1 Hyalella sp. 3TK10
TTCAACCTGTAAGTTGGCATGACAGCTTTTACTGCCACCATATGTGTGCCAGCTTCAACTTGTAGGTTGACATGAAAGTTTTCCCTGCCAACATATGTGTGCCAGCTTCAACCTGTAGGTTGACATGACAGTTTTCACTGCCACCATATGTGTGCCAGCTTCAACTTGTTGGTTGGCATGACAGTTTTCCCTGCCAACATATGTGTGGCAGCTGCCACCTGTAGGTTGGCATGACAGTTTTCCCTGCCAACATATGTGCGGCAGCTGCAACCTGTAGGTTAGCATGCCAGTTTTCCCTCCCAACATATGTGTGCCAGCTTCAACCTGTAGGTTGGCATGACAGTTTTCCCTGCCAACATATGTGTGCCACCTTCAACCTGTAGGTTGGCATGACAGTTTCACCACGCCCTCATATCTGTGCCAGCTTCAATCTGTAGGTTGGCATGACAGTTTTCCCTGCCAACATATGTGTGCCAGCTTCAACCTGTAGGTTGGCATGACAGTTTTCCCTGCCAACATATGCGTGCCCACGTATCTTTGCCATCTCATATCCTCGCAAGGTCGACCTTTGTTGAGCGCTTCAGGCCTATTGTAATTGATACCTAAATTTGAACTGAGGACCAGAGCAAGCTATAATACCATGATAATTTTAATTTAAAGGTTAATTAAACTGAATTTCGAATGATAGGCAAATGATTCAGTTAAGGCACGAAGCGTGATGCTAAGGACTTTTTTCATTTACTTCATGAAATTCACTGATATTTTTTATATGCGACGATCATTGTATTTTCAGCCTGAAAACAGAGGGCGTGGTTGCGGCTCAGCATCATAGAAATTAAGAGTTCGTTGGGCATTGTTTATACCTGAGCATTCAAACTTTTGTTCTTAAAGGACGACGGAGTCCAAATGTATTCACAAGATTTTTTGCTACTGTGGGCGATAGGGTAGTGGCAGCCATGCAATTGGCCTTAAAGAGATCTGCACCGCAAACGTTCCTCGCTAACTTCTTCCAAGTTATCAGAGTTATACCGCGAAAACTCTTCTGGTAAATAGTCAAGTTTGGAGTGAAAGAAATTCCTTGGGGCTTGCAATTATCAGCACACCGGGAAGTGCACAAATCTAGCCTCGTTTTTTTTTGATGTTTGGAATCTTGGTCCTTAGTGAAATTGCCAAGCTTAGTTGAAACTTCATACAAATTTGTCCAACCATTTTTCCTACTAGTTTTAAAATTTCAGAATATAGAGTGAATTCTCTTTAGAATGAAACCTTTGAGTATTCGCGAATTGTTGCAATAATTTGTGAGCAGTAAGCAAAGGGTAAATTATAGGTAACTCACGAATTTGTTTGCATTGCGTCAATGCATAAAGCTTCCTCAGGAGAAACGCCTAAATACGCGGAAGATTTTCATGACACCGTCCTTGTGCCTGATCTATCACTACACAATCGTCATCCTATAGATGGCATGTGTGAAAAAATTATTGAAACCAGAGGTGTTTCACAGATGCGCTGGCGGTTCCAGCACTCGGCCTGAAAAGATCACTTTATTCATAAGACTATGATAATGTAGAGAATTTCTTACCTCATTTGTTCATTTGTTTGTCAGCAAAACAGTACGCTCATGAATGACAACTGAAGCGCTTATCGTTGTTTACAATGCAATAAGTAGAATACACGATTCGAACCACGTCACTGTTTCAGCGTAACTAAGTGAAGAAAACCCACGTATCCCAAACAGGTCGAATTCCACGTTCTCAACCATAAATTAACCGTCCTATGAAACTCACTCAAATTTTTGATGGACGTCACGTCCATGTCCCTGAAGAAACAACGTGGCTAAGCAGCTTAAGAGTTTTTTGTTCAGTATCGTTAGCAAGTTGTCGGCCGAAAGATTTTTGTCCAGATTTTTTGTCATTTGCGCCGTTCTTTGTTTGGACGTCTGTTTTTATTTATAAAATTTACTGCATTGGCTCCCGTGTCAATCAAGCTCTCACGAAGTATTGATGGCTCTGCTTCTTCCTTCCTTCTTTTTAACAGTACTTATGCACTTAGCTGAAAATGTACTAATATTTCGAAATATGTCCTGGGTTTTCATACAATTAATTAACTTGTACTTAATTTTCTTATTTACCGATTAACTTTTTCCTAAAAGACTTTTTCTTAGAGGATCAACATTTCGGCTGTTTTATTTTTCCGTATTTATTTATTGCCCTTTCAAAAAATTTACTTCATTTCCTTTATGTTGATATTTGTGTCTTAGCTCGTATCCCAGCAGATTGGTTCGTCAATGAGATAATTTGTACGTTTTCACTCCCGTTGTTTTCTCTTTCCAAACAGCCCAACTACTTGCTTTGGTTTTTATTTTCATTATTGACTGGTATTAGGGCGCTTTTTCTGTAGAAATTTGTCCGAAAAAATGCAACACTGTCATAAGTTGACTGTATCTTCAAGATTCTTCAATTCCTACTTGAATTGCGCCCATCAATCGACCTACCTAACCTATAGTCTTTTTGATTTACCCATCACATTTACTCCGACTTAGTACTTAGCTCCCCGCTTGTGCGCACTCAGCAAGCAGGCAGCGTTATGCCACATGGCGTAGCTCATTTCCCACGCGCACCATCACATCACGATTCTTTGCGGCAGCCCATCGGGCGACGCGCCTTAGCGACCGTCACGTGGCGTCTATCCTCAGAATTTCCAAGCCATTTTATCTCCGAGGGGAATTTTAATCCCACGCGATATCTGCCGCTGCGTCACTGCAGCTCTGCCACGGATTTAAAAGATACGGATGCCCGCGCTTTGGATTTGGTGCGGAGGAGGCAAAACATTGAAAAATTCTTCCAACTTTTTGAACGGAGACTGGATCTCATTTATTTTTTTGCCTGACGAATTTTTTTGTGTCTCAAGGAAAGAAAGTTGAATGCGCACCTCATGCATGAAACTTACTTGTTTTCTTCACAATCGAACAGTTCAGCACAGTGACTAATTAAGAGCGCTGCCATTTTTTTTCGTGCTCCTGGAACGCAGCTTATGAAACGTTAATGCATTCACCGCGAATTCTGCTTGAACGTGAGGTGCTATTAAATTGAAAGCGCAGGGACAAATGACTACGACTACAATGTACACTATAACGTTGAATGCAGTGTAATATTAAAATTCTTTGTTTTGTTGTGACTTTTGCTTTAACTAAAAACATAAATGTAAAGATAAAAAGTTTGTAATTGAATTTAAGTCAGAAGCAAGCAAATCTGATCTAGAAAATGAATCCAACGAATCCTGGACATCCCGGATGCATTTGGCTGGATATGATTTTGATTTTCTGTAGCTTGTATGATTTGAAGAGCGTTCCGTCTGGCTCTTATAAACGATGTATGTTCGATCCTTCACTTCAAAATCTGCATGCATGAACGGTTCAATTTTAGCCTCGTTTCGCTGTTCGTGCGCTCACTGAAAAGAAATAAACTTGTAAATTCTTTGGAGAGATTTGAGCTCATGGGGTTTGTTTGCTGCGAAATTGTTCTTCATTTAATTACGCTTTTAATCATACAAAATCACCGAATGGTGGCGCTAGTGCTTTTATTTATTTATCATCTTGCAAAAATGTGAGTTTACCGGACTCCATTCCGTTTCTGAAATTAGTTTAAATGCATTTAAGGTTCGATATGTTACTCATGTGTTCCATGTACATTGTTCAAGCTGTGTGACAAATTTCCCTTTGCGGACGACACACAATTGCCTGCGCAAAGCCGTACACTGCAGCTTCATAAAGCATCCAAAATGCCTTTAAATTTTAGGAAGCTGGCAATTTCCGTCTAATCGTATTATATATACGACCCACTTGTTTACGGTGGGTGACTTTGCCTTGATGTGGAGCAAGAATTTTCCTGAGTGCAATTTTATTAAGAGCGCCGCGCTTTTATCCGACGTTGGTTATAATTTAGATGAAGCTTTCAATTCTTATATTTATTTCGTCCATTTTTTTCTGAACAATGTAGAATCGCATAAATCCTTCTTTAGGTTTTGCGGCTATCAAATGCCTAGGATTCTGCTGCGCAAAATCAATCAACGATCCCTCACACTTGTTGTCAATTAAATTTTATACTTAAAGTCAAGTCCATCTTTAATGCAGAGTAGCAACGATTTCAAAATAACTCATATTTTATGTGGCATTGGGATTAGATGCAAATTTGTAAATCGTAATATTGTAATTGATGAATATATATTTGATAACTGCATAATGTCCAAAATTTCATAGCCTAATTTAATTCTTAAATAATTTTTAAATACACTCCAACTCTTCTGTTGTTCTTTGCTTCTCATGTTCAAGGCTCTGAGTCTTTAATTCCTACCCTTCCTTATAAAAAAGAAGGTGCACGCTCTCTGTACTGGCGCTTTATATACCTTCGACGTAATTTGGAGGGCCTCCATTATTTTAAGTCATATCGAATTACAGCGAGCGGTCATCACAAATATACATATACACAAAACACGTACATTAAACTCATGGACGCAGGAATTGTTTCCATCATCTAGATACCTGACTCAAAGGTAGATATCGTGTTTTCCTAGCTCCACGAATAATTGCATTGTTCAAAATTAAGAGTTCTTCTGAGAATGAATAACGAATTTTCTCTGAGTTTCTAAATCTCTTCTCAGGTTCTTGCGTTCACGGGAATCGCATTAGACGAAAACTTTTGACCTATTCGAGAAATAGCTTCGAAGTCGTAAATACATCAACCATTCAAGTCTCAAACTGAACATCCCATCCGTAAACATAATACCCGAGTTGACGTCCCTTGTTGGACTAACGATAAAGTAATAATTTCTGAGAATGCAGCTCCTGCAACCAGAGTTTTTGACTGTATCAGAACTCAACCATAATTGCCCCGCGCGGGTGCTTTGAAAGTCAGGTTGAGTGAGTGAACCACCAAGCCAAGTGACCTGAGCTTTCCTCGATCCAGCCATCAGGGCTCGCATCCATGGGTCGTCTATGAGCGTGTGAAGGCTGTTCTTGAGCGTGTGAAGGCTCGTATCATTGAAGAGTATCTGTGTGGGTATTACAGGACGCCCAGTGGCCGTGCCACGCGAGCACCAGGGGCGAAGGAGGCTCATCTCGTGGAGAAAAATGTGTATGCAAGGCGCTCCGATTTTTCCTCGTTGTAACATCAAATGATAGTTGGTGTCAACCGTCACATGGCATGCTCGCCGAATTATTTTTCTTGAGCCTTCAAGTTTAGTTCAGCGTAACACTTGGATTTGATCCATGGTATGGACAGATTACCAGTGTTAGCTCGCGTATTTTGTTTCCTACAGTTACGGTAATATTTAAAATATATTGCTAGCCCCGGAAGATCCTTTAAAGCGTTTGATTTACCCTTTTTTGCCGTTTATCGAGTTTTAAGTTAATGGCCTGCTGATTCCTTTTAGAGTTGAAGTTTGATTCAATGTTAGAGATTTAGGTTCCACTAATTGTCATGCAAATATGAAATTAACAAATCGTAAAATGTAATCGTACTAATCTCTGACCACTGATAAAGCATTCTTCTGTCGTGTCGTTCATTCAAGTGACTACATTCTGGTGCAAACCCATTTGAATAAGCGATCTATCTTATACTATCATGATATTGCAGCCCGCCCTTGATGCCCCAGCGGTAATCCCATCAAAAATCCTAAAGCAGGGTAAGGAAGTAATTGAGCCGCCAGCAGCTGGTCCAATACCAATTGAAAAGTCACTTACTTGCGATGTCACTTGTAATGCTTTCGTATAATTGGATCTGTCTCTTAATAGGTAATAATTTCATGCAACGCTTCACTGCCAAATAAGAACATAGGGTATACAAATGATTGGATAATCATTGGTATGAGCGAATGAATTTGTCCGGGCCGTTGAGCGTCAAGTCCGAATGCACGCTGGAGTCGTCATTGTGCAAAAAGATTATAATTGCTGTAACGCATCTTGGAGGAATTGAACAACGAAATATTGAATCCACGCGTGAATTTTATCCTGTGGAAACAATACTTTAGTCGGTCTTCCTACGATGAACTGGGCAAATACTAATACAACATGTTAAATGTTTGTTGCACGTGAACTATTATCGTGTTCGCCGTCATATGGCAGGCATTTATTTAATTTTTCAATCGGATGATGATAGTGTCACTGATGCCGGAGCATGCAGTTTTACATTGTAACTGTGTCACTAGTGTAAGAAAGTTATTTTCATTTGTAGGCACATTGTTACAAGTACCAGATGTAATTTTTCCGAAGGAAAAACTCATCGCCCATTTTTTACCTGTGTTGTTAAACAATATTTATCCCAACTGCTAGATAGCTATCATAACTGTTATTGAGACTGTTTTCTAGATTAAAGCATTCATTGACAGTTTTTCTCTCTGAATCTGATGCATCGCGATGTGTACTTCTATGAAAAACATTTTGAGACCCACTTGGTTCAAAGCCCACTCACCCCATTCTTTCATTCTTTTAGAACTGCATGCCGAACTGCTGTTCGATGCTCGAATTTTGCTTGCAACAAGAAATACTGCATTCAGTGCAAAGGTATGTTCCCCGCAACAAAGTCTGTTGCTGTTGACCCTTCCCTTCATGATAGAAATATCCTAGCGTTACAATGGAAACATTTGACTCAATTTTATTTCCTCCCCAGTGAAAGTGCTCGCAAGAGCTGAAAAATGGAGCTGAATGTAAGTTTTGTGTCAGTTGGAAAACTGAAGTGACTGTACGTAGCTCCTGCGAGTATTTCTCGACCACATTGTCTCGGAAGAAAATGTATTTTTTGATTCATTTTTTCTTTGATGCGTTAATACTTTTACAGGCAAAACTAGGCATCCCCCCCTGCCAAAGAGTAGATGTCATCGTGGAATACTTAACAAAGTCCCGTCGTTTATTACTCAAGAAAATATTACCTTGGTACTTGCTTGTCGTCCACTTTTTCTTCCATCAGTACTTATGTGACCTCACTCTTTAACTCATTTCTCCTTTTTTACAGACCATTAAGGTGTCATCATTACTCTCATCTCATCGTCCTTCGCTATACTTCTTCCATTAAGTGATCCTAAGGTGTCACATTCATTAACATCATATTTCATTTCAATGTTTGGCAATTTTTGTCGAAGCATCTCGTTCATCTTCTCCCGTTTTTAGTGTTTTTAGCGCCGCCACGTTGTCACATCTTCCCGAAACTTTTTCATCATCACCATCTTGTCAATTTTTCCGTCTACCTTACGCTTAACACAACAATCTCATGCCTCTTCTTTTTTTGTAAGAATCACCACTTGTTCCTTCGTCCGCCATTCATCACTTCGTTTTTAGCATTTTTCTTTTCCTTTCTGTCACTATCAATACGTCACCTCATTTATATGGCAACATTTTTTTCCAACCACTTTCCCAAGCGCCATCACAGTTTTTGCCTGAGCTCCCACCGCCATCTACATCTTTTTTGCCCCTCTAACACTACTGTGTCTACGCTTACTCTACCGTCGATGGGTTCGTGCTCTCGCTCAACGCTAAATCACGGACTTGTTCCGTCTTTTGCTGGTCATTATGACCGGGCGCTGCAGTCGATCTATAACGCCCCAGCTGTTCCGACCTCTAAAAACAAACTCCTGCCGTGCTCGCTCCAGCCCGCTGCCGCTTATCATGTCAGCCTCACACGAAAGTCTTTTCCTCCCTCATGATGCAACTTTAGCCCCCGAAAATCGATGGTATACGAATGAATTGTCAACAAAAATTCGTGTTGTTTGTTTCTGAGAATTTACTTAAATATCTTCCAGTGTGTAAACTAAATTTACTATCTCATACATGGAGGCTTAGGGAGTTAAAATAAATTAGAAGAGACTCAAGAATCCAATCCACTTTCTCCGGCAGTTGTTTAACAAATTAGCGCTCTCTGATTGAATAGAATTGTTTTTTTAAGAATGTATATTCATAGAACAGTGTGGATTGTCAAGATGTCAAGTTTTTAAAATGGATATCGAAATATATTCGTTGTTCTGTCCGAAAAAATTCGTTTATGGTTCCCAGACATCAGTTAAATAAGGTTTTAAAATTTGAAATGATCATTGTTGTCTTCGTTGCACAATATCTAGAACCAACAAAATTGTATTCTAAACTTCAATCAATAGTCAACAATCTAAAACAAATTACAGATATTTTCACATGCAATGTGTTTGGGATTTGTTTAGAGAAATGTGTGATTCCGCTGAGTTCATTTTCATAATGTCGAAGGTTTAGCTCCCAAGACAAGAAAATGTGTGGCTTCGAACAAAAATAAAAACGACCATATTTCATTTCAAGCTTTGAAGGAATTCGCTACTCTTTGCAATGGTAATAATAAATCAAAACTCAATTTTACTTGTTACATTGTAAACATATTATTAAATTTGATGTGTGGAAGTAAATGCATGCATGCCATTTATTCTACTAGAAAAATTCGTGCTCATGTCTCACTGAACGCAGCACTGCTGTGGTTCTAATTTAATGTAGTTTCAGACGTATCATCTGCGGGCGAAAGGGCAGCCATCTATAATTAGCGATCGATACCCTTGCTAATATTGTTAGCTCATCTCACCCGAAGAAAAAAACTGCATCGCGTGGTGCTGTTCTAATCTAGCATTGTTCTGCCNTTTTCCCTCCCATCTTGATTGTCTCCTCTTCGGTCGCCAATATCTTTAATAAAACTGGCACTGTTCGACATATTAAGCCGCCGGGTTTTAAAACCAGCGTTTTACGATTGGCCCTTGATTACAAAGCAATTATGAGTCATGAGTGCAGTTGACCTGTCACGGTATCAGCTCAGGATGCTATAATGAATTAAATATTATGTTGGTGGTAATCAACTCTCTTTTTTTGATGTTCATTGCTTGTTGCCATTTAACGATAAACCATGTTTGTGCCTCCCATGTTCTCACGTCAATGGAAGAGTCTGTGAGTGTCGAGTTAAGGTATTAATGTCCCTTGCTGCATTTCGGTTTCTTTTAATTTGCGAGTCTACTGCACCATCTGCACAGATTATTCATCAGTTTATTTTCATTGTTTGAAAGCAATACTTGTGAATGCTACCTAAACATCACGGACTTTATAAAAGATAATGTCCGGTCGTGACGGAATTGAAACGTATACATTGAGTTTGCTTGTGTATGTCATGACCACGAAATGCATCCGTTCTGGTACTTCACATCTCGACAAGTTTTTCCGCGAGTCAGGTTTTACTGTGTCGAGCCATGATTGTAAGACCGGTCTTATGGAGTGTGAGGCAACGACGAGTTCGGCGGGGAGCGTTTCTATGCCCAGGGCCTGGAAGCATCACGAGGCTGTTTCTAAAAGCGTGATAAANGCTTGAAATTGTTTTGCGTTGATTTGGCACGTATTATGTGGATTGAAGCATGCTTGACCTGTGTAAGATTGATAAGCTATCGACGCATTTTTACCGTGGAATTACGAATAAATTTATTTCTTTGGAGAAGGAATGCTTCATTAATTTGTGACCCATGCCGTGCAACAACGGACGCGATTTTCCTTCTTCTTCGACTTAACTCGTGTAGTGTAGTTGTGTTTTTGCATTGACAGTTTCCAATTTAATTTCATAAATTTTTACTGACCTAAAAAAACGCCTTAAACGTTCTGTGAAAATATTTGTTAGACTATTTCCTAATCTCTATCTAGCCCACAAATTTTAGGTTTTCGTTTAATAATTGAACATTTTTAGCGGCGTAAAGTTGAGCGATAAGTTAGCGTACTGATAATCAAGTGTTAATCGTCGATCTCAAAATTATTCCAGAAAGGAACTCATTGCACCCGTGTAAAAATAACTATATATTTGGATTGATGGAGATTTTAATGACTTTAGTATTGAAATTATTTCGACAATTATGACTCAACGTTTTTCTTGGGACCGAACCTCAGCAGCCACATTATTAGTACTAACACCTACCATCAGAAAGACTGACGTATTTATTCACAATATTTCGTTCATCGCGTCAGATAATTCAACGGATTATTTACATTTGCTGCACAATATATTATTAGCTGGCAGAAGAAATCCATATATTGTATCTATGTGTTGTTTCGCGTCTAACAGAAATTATAAATTTTACGTGTACCTTGCTCATCAGTGTTTATATTCACTTCTATTAAAAGCCTTATTTTTCTGATCTGTTCATAGTTTCATATCAGGAACACAGTGTATTTCGTTTTATTAGGAAGTGCCCTTCTATAAAAGTGCTGGGATTATAACATTATTCGAGTGAGAAGCCCGATGTGTTTGGTGGCTGCGTCGTCATGCCTTCGTCAGTACCTGGTTCAGGAGAAAGCGCGTCTGCGCTACCGCTACGCGAGGTGGCAGGACGCGCGCGTGCGGCATCGTTGGTTGCGGCGACAGAAGAAGTTCCGTCAAGACACGACCGACGTCGACTGCCAAACGAGCTCAATCTTCAACCCTGACCTCCCAACTCCTCAACTGTCCCCTAAAAACCTCTGTGAGACTAAAGTTTTGTCATCAGAGAATGGATTTCGTCGCAAAGAATTTCACGCTCCCGAGACAAACACAAAGTTTGATTTCAGTTCTGCTGACGAAAGCAAATCCTGGTGGATGCAGGGACATCGTATGATGAAGGTGTGGATGTTGGGCGATCAAGCAAAAGATCAAAGTGAACTCAATGATGACGGTGAAGAGATGCGGGTGATGTTTGTTCCTGCTAATCCAACCTTGGGAGGCAAAAGAACTTACGTCCAATTTCACTCCTCTGGCGACGATAGTTGTGGAAAGAGCCGTGGGAATGTTTCTAGAGGTGTCAGTTTTGATGAAGGTCAGTGCATAAATGACGAAGAGTTGTTGGATCCCATCGCAGAAAACTCTTCAATGATGATGCATACTGACTCGTTCAGCCCTCATGTTGTGTGTTTGGAGAGATCGTGCTCGTGTGAACCTCGTCATTGCGGAGCTTGTTGCACTGAAGAGTGCAGTCAGAGGTGTGGAGAAACGAACAAGGTGGATCCGGTCCCTCCTTGCTGCGCGACCTCTCTGCTCTACACCGGACCTTCAGCAACTTGGGAATGCGCCAATAAATCCAATCCAGCAGATCCTTGCTCACTTTCCTGCACAACAACCACAACCACCACTACTGCATGCGGCAGCCAGTACCAGCAAGCTAACTATTCACGCGTGTACCCTCGCGAACATTTCTATCCCGATCCAATATACGTACCTGGTGCCGTAAATTCTTTGAATGATGACCGCAAACGATTTTGTTATTCGCCTACAGAAATTATGCGTCGAATGATTAAATCTGATCAAATTGATGAGGGAATATCAAATAATACTTCCAATGTCTCTCTGTTGACTGTCCCCAATTCGAGCTCATTGGATCCTGTTAATCAGTGCTGCGATGGCGTGTATGTTTCACAGTCTTGCTCCTGCTCGCCTTCCGCAAGTCAATCTCAGTTCGGTTCTAAAAGCCTTTTTCCCAAGCCCTATTATTCCAGCTCACAAGTTCCATACATGAGTGGAGATGCTCCATTCCCGATTAATTGTGTTGACGAAGTAAATGCACGTTCATCATGCTCCTCTTACTCCTTGGAAGATAAATATAAACTGTATGATAATTTAATAAACTGTAAAATTGTGAATAACGGAGGAAGTAGTGGAAATGGTAACGAGCCTATTTATTCTGAATTAAATGTGGCTGTTGCATCTCAAGATCGCGTGAAACTCAATAACCTAAGAAATTTCCCTGATAATGAATCTGACCCAGTGAGTATTTTAAAACCGGCGTATCAATTTTCCTACTTGAATAAACGTCACGTATTATTAGATTTTGGCTGGTATTTGTTATTTTTTCCAAAACATGTACGATATACGTAAATCCCAAGCTGGCTTGGTGATAATTCAGGTTACCAGGGAATGCATTATTATTAATTTCTTAGTCTGCCATCATTTAGTCTTAAATATTCTGTAATGTCAAGACACTAATACGTGTTGAAATAATAATTTCAAATCGTATTTCCTACGCATTGATTTCTTAATTTACTAGAGATATTTTATTAATTATTATTATCTCTGCAAACGATGCATTACTGATCTGGCTACGTGGTTTTGGTCAGGGCATGGGCGTGTTGTCGCCGCGGCATCTGACGCAGCGGCTGAGCGAGAACGCGCAGGCGCGTGAGGCGGTGGGCGGGAGCGACGCAGAGCTGGCACAGTACCTCGCCGACGAGCGGATTGCCCTCTTCCTTCAGAACGATGAATTCATGCACGAACTGCGGGCCAATAGGGACTTCATGGCAGCTTTACAGCGCGGTCAGTGCTGATAGTTCTTCCTCATCTGTTAAGCAGTGGTATTGTACTTGAAAAGAGATTTTTCCATTGTTTCCTACAAGGCTGTTTTATGGACGTGCCTACTTTGGTTTGATGCCTTTTAGCACAAATGCACGTAGAACGTGATACGTTTATGTCTAAAGAATCGCTGAGCTACGGACGAGTCGCTATTTGTATCTTCTGTTGATCGTTTGACGGGGATGCAACTTAGCTTTTAAGTTCTCAGAGCATTTCAGAATTTGATTTCAACGGACTATATTTAAATTTTAGTTCTACCACTTTGAAATCTAGAAATTCATGTAAAACATATTTTTTTATTGTATTTAGTTTTATAAATGTGGCATCATTGAAATTTTTTAAAAAATCGACCTAGTTGAACTTATAATTATTTTAATTTGTGATTGTCTGTATTCCAGAATACGAAGAGCGCGTGGACGCGAGCGGGTGCTGGGATGAGGAGCGGCAGGCGGCGGCGGAGACGGCGGGTGTTGGAGGAGAGCGGCGAGAGGCGGTGGCGAGCAGAGGCGGCTGGAACAAATTCGGGCACGTGGACGATGCCACGCTGAGGGCTCGCATCGCTACCATGGGCAAGGGTGAGCCCTTGATTATTTCCTGTAGGGGAGGAGTGCCTTCGACACAAAGTTTGTCCACTTGAGCTTCCGTTAAAAAATGTTATTCTCCAATTAAGGCTTCAGGATTTCTCTTCTATTTTAAACGACACATAGGTGCAAAATAAATTTAAAGCTGATAACAATTTTATGTTGAAAATAAAGTGAGCGTTGCGCATGGTCTTGGTATTAATTAATATCACGGTACCATCAATCATTGCCTCCCTCAGCCTCACGCAAGAAATTCGCTCAAATCGCGCGCGTGTTCAGCCGGAGCGGCAAGCGGTGCAGCAACAACCCCACCAGCAGCGGCGGAGGAGTGGTGGCTGCGGGTGCCAGGCTCGGTGGCGGAG
>JALHKN010629323.1:0-11956 GCA_039513755.1 Hyalella sp. 3TK10
ACCACCACCACTACGACTACTACCACCACCACTACGACTACTACCACCACCACTACGACTACTACCACCACGACTACGACTACTACCACCACCACTACGACTACTACCACCACCACTACGACTACTACCACCACCACTACGACTACTACCACCACGACTACGACTACTACCACCACGACTACTACCACCACGACTACTACCACCACGACTACTACCACCACGACTACGACTACCACCACGACTACGACTACCACCACGACTACGATTACTACCACGACTACTACCACGACCACGACCACTATCACGACCACTACCAAGACTACTACCACGACTACTACCACCATTACTACCATGACCACGACCACTACCACGACTACTACCACGACTACTACTACCACGACTACTACCACGACTACTACCACGACTACTACCATGACCACGACCACTACCACGACTACTACCACGACTACTACTACCACGACTACTACTACCACGACTACTACTACCACGACTACTACTTCCACGACTACTGCTACTGCTACTATTACTCTTCGTCTCTCTGAGATGCTGTCGCTGCTTCTTTCTTGCCAGCTTCAGCGCGCGCACCTTTTGAGACTTTCCGCTACATGTTGGTGATGAATAATTTTGTATTTAAAAAAAATGTGACTATCGAGACCTTCCAAGTTGTTGGCGATGAATATTTGTTTACTTTCGGTGCGATATAGCTTGATAGCGGAAGCGCTAGTAAACTTTCTGTCCACTATACTACTACTTCTACCCTAGGGTAACTAGCGCGAGTAGCATCCACCTCTAATTTCTGTCAAGAGATTACTAGAGACGCGTGCCTGAGTCTTCTTCAACAACTTCTTTCATGGGTTCGGACGTTTATTTGAGTAGCATGCCACCAGAGATTGTTCTGGTACATTCTTGGCCTTTATCATGTACTGGTAATATTACGTTCTAGTAAAAAATCGTCTTTAATTTTTACTCTTCGCACTCTCTCCTTTCGAAGTCGTTTATTAACTATCCTTGACGTACGAATGCTTACTGTAGTATGTCCTTTTCCTATTGCTCGAATTTCAGCACTTGTGGGGATGGTTTCTTGTCTATCATAAAATATTTTTATCACAGGCTGTGTTTCGATGTATTTTGGGTTGTTGCTCTTTGTGGTAACTTTACAGTTCATTCGTAAAGGTTTTCCGTATGTTCTGTCTTCACATCCGAAGTGAAAATTCGTATCTCATCTAGTAATGGGTACTTGCTCGTTAATTACCTGGGTAGGTTGAACTAGGCCTTTCACTCGTGTTTGATAGGATGAAAATGTACTGCTTCAACTACCCGTCTTAACCAAAGTTAGGGTTGGAATTGAAAATATAGTCTTGTACCATCATATTTTTGGGTAGTAACTTGGACCAAATCTGTTGTGCATTTTAATTCATTAAAACTTTCTTCGGCAATTTCCTGAACCTATTGTTTCGTTCTTCCTGTAATTGTTAATGCACATCTACCAATTTCAAACGTACAAATTTAATATACCTTGCTATTTCACATCTCATGATAATTCTCACTTAAATTTGTCCTCACAAATGCTTACCGTTGGCGTCGGTGGCACCTGTGACAGGCTTGAGATGTCGGCGGCACCTGTGACAGGCTTGAGATGTCGGTGGCACCTGTGACAGGCTTGAGATGTCGGTGGCATCTCTAATCTCCATTGTGGCCATATTTTGTTCTCTACCCGTATAAAATCGAAAAGATTCACAGTAGTTTTGAGCCGGCATCAAAGCGTTGAAATTCTCATCTGTTAATTCAGCCTTCCCTGTTGTATACTTGATAAGTGTTGACTTTGATGTTATGAATGAAACCTCAAACTTTAAGCTGTTCTCATTGGTTCCGGTGATACGCGTAGTGAGGACTTGAACCGGTTAATGAACCCGTTAGCGGAACATAATTTTTTATTTACTCTACTTCTATTTGCAATAAGGTGGTGAAGATCTACACTTATTGATGAAGACCAGCACTTAAATAACACTCGCGTTTGCCTGCGATTGTTATTTTGTGAATAAGCAGGTAACTCGATAGGGAAACTTGTGTGCAAAACGGTTACTCACAATCTGCTTCCGCAAACGAAGCTCTGCTTATGGTTTTTTTTTGTTCATACGTCGCAGGGAGGAGTGCTGCAGGTGTTGATGAATTTTCAGTTTGTATCTACCTCTCTCACATTTCATTAATCCTGAATTAACATTAATTCCCTGAATTTATCATTCCATTAATCCCTTCGCCTCGTTTATCGAGGCGAAGTGAATTGAATAAAACTCGTCTATTAATGCGCGCATAATAAAATATTGTATTGCATTGTACTAAAATCTCGGTGATTATACGATTCGCTGATTTTATTTTTCATATATTAAATTCGAACAGCTACTGGAATTCAAAGCCAAGATCATATGCCTGCACTGCTCCAGGGGTTTGACGGTCCCCCGGTCCTCGAGTCAAAAAAATTAGAAGCTTTCGGTAATTAAATCTATTTTTGATTAATAGATTTTAGTTTATCTGGTCTTGCTTCGTTTAATCTGCAAATCTATCTTCGGATTCTTGTGGGATGGTGTTCACTGCAGGGCAGGTTATCCAATGTGCTTTTCCCAATGTTTGTGTACGGTATACGAGCTTCTCAGACCTGACTTCGTTGTTTCTTGAATTTACGTGTTGATTAGGTGCAAAATCTTAGACCTTTAATTCATTTTTTTTGAATTCAGTTACTACAATTAAAAAATAATTATTACGTTGAATACATCCTAATCATTCTCGTCTTGGAGGTAGCTGATACCTCGGTGAGTTACCTGGGCCTGTGAGGTGGACAAGGGTTCGAAGTCAACAACAGCAATTGAACATGGTGTGTTTTTGTCTCGAAATTTTTTTTATTGGCTCTGATGAAAATTCACCACTGAATTAACCTCACATGTCTGCCAGCCTAATAGTTTAATTTGTTTTAAAACCTTGTTCTCCATCCTGACTTTGGAGGCCCACCTAAATAAAAATCCGGCCTATGAGAATGTAAACATTTCATCTAGAGAACCTAAAATTTAACTTTTTCAATAATGAAATTGCGGACCACACATTGTACCTCAAATTTAATTTTCTGTAGAGAAGGAAATGCCGGCGAAGTTTTGTTCGTTGCTCGTTTTCTCGGTTGTTACGTTCTTTAACTCAATACCTGCCAGCATTATTGGTGGAGAATTTTGTGAATTATCAAAGAAAATTGATGAGTATAAATCTCCCTTTCATCACTCCAATTGCAAATAACCCAAAACTACCTTTTGGGTTCCTTATACCACTCATCAATAACTCCACAAAACAAATAAATCAATCCAATGTCAGTGTTTGATACAGATATAACTAAGACCTGTAAAGTTATAAATTTATTGTCTCGTAAATTCTTTTAGATTAGGAAGATTGATAAAGTGTTCCTGGTCAGATGACGTGCGCAGCTTTACTGGCTTCATTTCCTAGAGCACCGAAGGATGTCAGTTTCAAATCCACTCTTGAAGGATTTTAAAAGTAAGTTTAAAATGTTTTCCCTAGTTATTATCGTGTAATTCGTCAATATTGGACTTGCAATCAGCCACTTTTGTAGTTATTTTACTTTATTAATATTGTTTGTGTGGTATTGAAAAGATTGTGTCGATGGTCGCTGATCATCAAGAAAACTTTAATTTTTCACCATTCTAATGTAAAAAAATTAAAAACGTTATTGACAGACATTGGCGAAAGGTGGTGATAGAAAGCTTTTTTCGACATTACGGACAAAATTACGAGCTCACATTAAATTTTTTTTTCGCTTCAGTCTTGAAAAAGTACGTTCTCAGTAATAAGGCAAGATTTACAAAATTCTCGACCGTTTAAAAACGATTAGCCACAATTGCCCTGCAAAGAAAGTAATACCTTCGTATCGTTTGCAGGACACATTTTGGCGCTATCTCAGCCAGTCAACAACTATGCAATTCCATTCAACAGCTACCCGTCTCAAGAATCGTCTTGGAGTGTTGGTCGAGACTCCGGGACTTCCGTCAGCCCGTTACTCGGTGGCTGCAATGTGCGTGGTCATGGAGACTCGGGTGCACCCAGTGCGCCGCTATCTCCGGCCATTGCTGCTTCGAAAGTCCCCAGCCGACGCAAAGACGCTCGAGATTCTTTATCTTCCTCTCCTGAATGCCAACTTTCCCTCAACCGCTTGTCTTTTGAACCTTGTGATCACTGGGGAGCCGAGCCTAGCGAGTTGACACCTCTTGGCGTGTGTAGCAACCAATCTCTGTCTGTTAGTGAGAGTAACTTGTCCTCCCCTAATACTTTGCCGACAGATCATCAATGTGTCTCGTCTCCAACACCTTGTACTTCTCACCCACTGTCGCCTGTCAATGATGATCGTGAATCTTTTCCGTCTAAACTTGCGACGCAATCATCGGAACTTTATGCGCATTCTGTGGACCCGGGTTTGCCTTCCAAACGAAGCATTGAAATTCCTCCTATAGCAGGCAATACCTCTCCGAGCTATCTTACAAAGTGCCCATCTATTCCACGCATCCTGGAACTGAGCCCTGCGCGGATTTACAGTACCAATGTAGCGAATTCAATTGATACAACCACGCGACACGTGTTACCAAGCATTCCTGATTCTCATCCTTCTTTAGCTGCAATGTGTGGGAGTTTAGAAGCCATACTGAATGACGGTTTACAAGACGGAATATCAACGCCCTTTGGATACCACAAGATCTCATATTGGCAGTGGATGAGTCAAATAAAAGACAAGTGTGTGGGACAATTTCCGCGCGCCATTGATGGGGTGCTTAAGTGTTCATCTCTCAGAGGCTTCGAAGCTCGAGGTCGTTTGCTTATACGGTTTTGTCTTCAGTATGGCTGTCTGCAAATCCCTATAATTTCCAAAATGAAGCAAGATTCTCTCTCAACCTATTACTCCTCTGAGTCCATTCTTGGTCATGAGATTTTGAGTGAGATTTTTCTGTCTCTAGTGAGGCAGTTGGATACGCTTACGTTTGACCTGGATTTAAATAACTGGGCCTTTTTAGACTCCAGTTGGCACTTGCCAGCCACCTGTTGTGTGGAGCTGAACCCGTGTGTGGGTTTGGGAATTCAGCTTGGTCACGTGGCTGGCAAGAGTGTCGTGATGCGAGTCGAACTAAACGGAGCAGCGCACAGATCGGGTTGTGTCCATACCGGAGACGTAATTTATGCAATCAACGGAAAAGCAATTCATGGATTCAATAGGCAGAATGTCTCGCAATTATTGAAAGAAGCCAAAACAAGCTATGCAAGTATTCGACTCAAACTTGCGAAAGGTTTAGACATGCATGGCAGAGTCTACCCTCCTGTGCTTTCGCTATTGATTAAGTTGGGAGTAGACCTTGAAGATGCACGAGAGAGAAGAATAGTTGAAGAAGAAAATCGAGCCACGTCCACTGAACCTTGGCAGTCACAACTCAGTTATAAATCTTCAGTGTGCGATTCTCCCATCTCTGGAAGGTCTGACTTTCAAAGTAAACGCAATGATGGCACTAGCCCAAAAACATCGCCTTGCCACTCGTCGAGCGTCGAAGCTTGTGATCGCAGCTACAAGGCCATTGACGCGAGACCCTGTGACGACAGTCCGAGTGTGTGGCTCGTTGGCAGTGTGGAAGTTGGCAACCGCGGTGACGTTGAATTGATCAGCGATGCCGTACTCACCGTGCTTCGCACGTGTGAGATTCATCAGCACATTCCTGTCAACTTCATCACTGGTGAAATAGGAGTGAAAGTTGTGTCGCTCAAAGGAAAAACCTTGCTCCAACACAGCTACACTGAAATATCTGCTTGCGGAAGACGGGAGTCCCACCCTCATTACTTTGCTTACCTGGCTGGAGACACGACCTGCTCCTTGTCTGCCCAATTCACGTGCTTAGTTTTCCGAGCAGCTACATTGGAAGAAAGTTCAGAAATTCTTCTTACCTTAGCTGATGGATTTCACAGAACACATTGGGCTGTTTGAGTGTGTCTGGTGTGTTTTCTTTTACATGAAACTCCGTAAGCCGAGATGTTCAGAGATGCCCTTCCTTATTTTACTTTAATTTAATTTGTGATAAAACGTTGACTGGAAATCAAGATTACAAATTTGTCCGTATAAATGAGTGTCTAAAATGTAGTTTTTAGCTCTTGTCTACGTTTTTACAATTTGCACGATAAGTTGGTTTTATTGATACAATATTAGTCTAGGCTTATCATGCCTTTTATGTTGTATCGGAGAGGCACTAATAAACTAAGACGTTTCATTATGACAATTGTTTTCTAGGATTCTCTAGCTTGTTATCGCCATCTTTAAAAAAGTAGCATTTGTCCAGTATCAAGTAAATATTTAATATTTGCTTAATATTGTAGCAAATCTTATTAGTTTCTGACTGAAAACTTTTGCTTTCAATCCTTCAGCTCGTTGTTTAGATTTGACATCAAGTCGATACAAAATATTTTTTCTCATTTAAATGGGGTCGATAATGATGGGTCATATGACACCGATTTGTTTCTGTTTTCAATCCTCACGTTTATTTTTGCTAAAAAATATTGAGTTCCATTTTCTTGCCGTTATTGAGTTTCCTACTGGATTATGTAAAGTAGTTGAATTGTAGTAAAATATAATGATATATATATGTTTTTTATGTATCATCATTAAGCATAATTTTGAACTTGTAACTGATCATAACTTGTAACCGGGCATAGATTTTACAGCAGAAAATTCTATAATTCAGCGCATGCAAATGTTCCAACATTAATAAGTCCAATCCTGGGGTTATAGGTAAGAAGCAAATCGGGTGAATGTAGGATTCGTTACTGATGAGTAAAAGCATTTTGTTCTTTATTGCGTATAAGTTTTGCATTTATTTCGGTAATTGGAGCACTAGTATTTCATCACCAGGATCGTTATTTCCTACGAATAACACTGCTGAACAGATTGAATTACGAGTTAGTAATAACTGGCTACGTTATTCCGCTCGCCTCGGATAAATTTGTTGTAGTTTCAGTTAGCTTATATACTTGCATTTACACTATACATTTTCACGTATGTTCACGCATCTCAGCTCTATAACCCCCACTTGAATACGATAAGAACGCCAGTCCGTAACATTCTAGTTCTGTGCCGCAAGCTGCTCTTTCCTGTCCGCCAATTCTTTGTTTCGTTATCAACATTTTTTCGTTTCAATAGCATGAATTGTTTTGTGTTATGTTATAGCTTCTCTTATTTAAGCTTGGACCATAATATAACTCTATGTGATACTGACGAGGTGCGCGTGCAATTGCGTTCCGGCAATTCGATGCCATCATTATCAACTAGTTATTATCATTATATGTTATGCTCTGCCTTGAATGCAAACATTTTCTCTTAGTCGTACGGTAATATTTCCTTTCTTCTTACAATTTTTAGACAGTAGCATTGGCTTGCAATATGGGTCGTTGAAAACGGGTGCATCGCTGAGATAAAAACAATGTTAAAAATAAGCTGGATACGAGTTAAAGTTGCCAGTTCCCAAGTCAATTGGATGTGGTTATTCTGTCTGTAGGGTAGAATTTGCCTTCGACTGCGTTAATAGGGGGCAAAATCAAGGCTATTTGGAACTTTTTTGTCTATGTATTATAAAACAATACAAATTTACGGATTTGAGATAAAATGTAAACAATCGAAAAATATTAGCATCGCGAGGAAAGAAATACAAATTGTCTTTGTAAACGAGTTAGGCCATTTGTGCGTGAATTTGTGTCACTCACTCCTGTATAAATCCTCTGCTTCTTGATAGGTTCTACTCTCGTGTTTGTTCCATTTTATGGTTACTTGCGATGAGGCGTCAGAAGATAAGGAAGCGACCTAATAAGAAAAATTGTCTGCTGTGAAATCTATGCCCATAGCTGAAGTAAACCTTGTTTACAACATCAACGCATTCACACTCCTTTTTCTTGGATGTTTACGATTTTCTCTCACAGCTTAAATTATAAACTCGAGTTTGTTCTCATATCTGATCCCGAATTCTTTAACTCTTCAGGGATCATTTTAAAAATCCTCCTAAAGAAACCGCACTGCTTGCTTAGGCCTGCCGTCCTAAAAATTCACGGTTTGAGAGGAACAGACATGTTTGCGAAATGTGCTCTTACACATGACCACAATTTTGGTTCAAAGAGAATTTATGCCTTCACCCTCTCATGACTTGTTTGATATTGTGTACATCTTCTTTGAAAATGGATAGTGAAATTGTTTTTACTCTGTATTTTTGTATATTATTGCAGTTGATATATTGATATCAACTGCAGTTGATAAAAAGCTATATTTAGTCAACTAAATTTCTTATCGTTAATTTAAGAATAATATGTTAATGTTACCAATTGTCCTTGATTGTAATTGGAACTCGACATGGTCAGATATTACATTTTTGGTCAGTAATTTGAACTGCTTAAATAATTCATGTACAACTGATTTATGTGGAGTAATGCGATCATGGGAGATGTTTGTGATTGCCTTCTCCTACATATTTCCTAGTCTTATTCTAGTCATTTCATATATTTAATCAATGGTAACACGCACGGTGAGCTTAGAACATCGTGACGCTTTTCGTAACAATAAAATTATTGATTCTAGGTTGTCTTTATATTTCAGAAACTCGTGTTCGAAAGTTGGGGGAACTTGGTTGTGTTTGAAACGCTCAACTTGGCGAACGCTTTGCCTTTTGTATCAGGGGAATGATGTTAATTCTGCCTATTTGTTATTTGCTTTGTGTCCGTATTCTTCGTGCAGATGGCAACGTATAGATGACTTAGTTGTCTCCAATACCTTCATTATTTATCATTCATATTATAATTCACAATAATATTAATCAGGATCCAGATACGTTGGTGGTAAAATAGCATCCAGTTTATAAAGTTGCGTCAGTGACATTTTACTAAATTTTTACGCTATCCAGGAAAATAAATTGTGAGCATACTGATAACACTGGTATTAAAAGTCTGCAGAAGGATATAGAAGATACAAAAATTATCAAGAACCAGCAACTACCACCTGAACT
The DNA here is from genome assembly GCA_039513755.1 of Hyalella sp. 3TK10. Lineage (NCBI taxonomy): Eukaryota > Metazoa > Arthropoda > Malacostraca > Amphipoda > Hyalellidae > Hyalella > Hyalella sp. 3TK10. Next base: position 9,090 of record JALHKN010629323.1, read on the forward strand.
TATCCCAGAAGACAGCAGATATGTTGCAATCACTGTACACAATCAACGCGTCCCCTGCAGCGCACACTGTGAGGGATGGATTCAATCTTTGATTTACTTAGCCTCAGTTTGTGATATTATAGCACACTAACCCAACTGATGGATGAGAATTTTTTTAAATTGTACGTCTCAATTCGATTGGAAACAATTTTCGTGGTTGCGTTTCGAATAAGTGAAGCGTGTGAGCGGAAGGGTTATGACCTTCTGTCACCTGATGAACATTGATGAGGAGCCTCTCCTAGATTTATAATTATGTTGTAAAACAAAATTACCCGCTGTGCCTATGAGCTTTTGAATGCTAATAAGTTAAATTCAGGAAAATCCGTTTATCAGTTCATTCTGATAACTGGGAGACAATGAGAAACCATCGGTGAATTTTCAACAGCCCAAACTTTGGTCATTATTTCACAGCTCCGAAATTTCCTGGCGGTATTAGTGAGGAAATAACTTTCACAATATGCATCTATGCTACCACTAAAAGAGTAACTGAAACCAGTTATTTCTCAAAATATTTCTAAGTAAGATTACTGTACAACATTGGAAATCACTCCCATTTTTTTGTTACGTCGAGGTACTCTCCATCGGGTCCCTCATAGCCAGCGATGGGTAAGCTACTCACAGGTCCGTAGGTTCTGAAGGGAAGAGCAAACTGATACTCTTGGATGGCCTCGAGCCAAAGCGACTCAGACACTTGCTTCAGCTCCTGCAATGACGGACGAGCAGCAAGGAATGCGTAAACATACGGAAGAATTCATTAACTGTAGCTTCAAGTGTTGAACAACATATGTTTGCGAGAAAAATTTGGCTTCAGAAGCTAAACAAATTAGAGGAAACTAGGTGGTTTTGATTTTTCATAACAAAAACCTTTGGGGCAGAAAAATCGTAAGTAATAATAAAACTGTGTTGCAGGAGTTTCACATACTTATAGTTTCGATGATAATTAGCCCGTTTTGGAACACGTAATTTTCAAGCCTTCAGTTGCGATAATTTTTATTTTCACAGGATAGAAAACATCGGGTGCTTATTTAGTTGAATTGCATTGATAACAAGATGAGGTGATGATCACAAGCCTTCAAGATACTGATAGCATCAATTAAAATTAAATCTAATGTATCCTCATCTCACTTGTGACACAAAGTAATTTATCACAAACCTGCAAGGCTCTGTTTTGAGAGTTGAGCGCGGCGGCAAGGATGGAGCTCTCAGAGTACACCTGCCTGTGTTTATACTTCGCCCACTCGAGCTCCACGTTACGTCGCGCGTGTATTTCTTCACTAAGCAACTTAGCAACTGGCCTTTCGCGCAGTCTGTAACATCCACGCAATAATATCAACTTTCCTATAATACTAATGAACAGATTAATAATACGCAAGACAATATTTGGCATTCATAAAGTTAAGATTATTAATAAGTTATCATTAACAGGACACATGGATAAAATGTATGAAGCCCGGTCTTGAAAAACTTGTACTACTGCTCAGATTATCAAGAAGTCATTCTTTTAAAATACAAATTTACTGAACTATTGACTAGAACTCATGGAACACACTGGTATGTAGGAATAAATAATTTTTCATAAATTCTAACCATGTTTGAGTTATCATTAGATTTAAAAATGCAACAACTAATAGAGCAATTCTTTATTATACAATCTAATCACTAAATGAAATTAAATAATAATAAAAGCTCTGAAGAAGAGAAATAGACTCAATTCCTCACTTTGTCTCTTGTATGAGTTTCATGGAGATTTCAGCCTCTTCGATTGGCTTCAGCTGCCCTTCATTTTTCTCAAGCCTGCGAATGGCTTTTTCGAGTCGTCGTACTTTTTTCTCCTCACGGGCTTTCTGAATGACTGGGTCTGTTCTCTTCTTTTTCTTCAGTGGCTCAGCCCTGAACATTACCAAGCCACAATTAGAACATTAAATTAACTAGAATGGACATTAAACTCGAACAAGCATCGACTTCATGTGGTGAAATACTTATTTCAAAGTCAACTAATATAAAAAAAATTCCCTCAGCTTACTCTGCTGAAAGATTTTGAGTGTTGCAATTGGCTGGCTCTCAAATTTGTTAGAACATTTCATTCATAAAAATGCATTATGTGTATCAGATGCTTCATATATCAACTAATTCATTTTGTATAGCTGTTAAACTCCTAAATATGATTGTTGATTATAATTTGGTGTAGAATATAATAATTTTCAAGGAGAAAAAACATTACCTGAGGGCAGAGGTGAGTTGCATGCAGAGAGGCCCAGATTGGGTGCTGATGCAATGCACCCCCAACCTGCCTGCAAGTGTCTGGCATCTGCAACAGTAAGCAATGAATAACAGAATAAAATGGTGAGCAAATACAAAAAAAATTGTGGTCTGGCCAGAGCCTGCCTGTTGGCTATATACTCTTGGCATATACTTGGATTCTAGTTAAAATTTTGTTTTACTTTTTTGGGGACTTCTTCATTTCTTCCACCCCTCCTCAAAAAATCCTTACTTTCTACCTTATATTATTCAAAAAATTAATAAATAAGAAAAAAAGGGCCTCTAGAGTCAATAGATATTTGTATTACGAATCGAATGATATGTCTCTCGATGTTGTAGCTCCTGAATTGGAGGAGATATAAACTTTATAAGCTGAAAATTGCAATTGTTCAGGAAAGCCAAATAACTGAAACCTTGTTCAAAATAAAACTGAGGATTAAACAAATTGCTTGGCACTGGATCCCCGGCTTTTCCATTGCCTATTACTCGTAACGAGTGTATCATCATGCGCCACATGACTCACTGTTGTCCAGTTTAGCGTGAATAATAATCTACTAACACATCCTTTT
>JALHKN010632619.1:0-10126 GCA_039513755.1 Hyalella sp. 3TK10
GCATAGGTGGATGGGCGCTAGAAAGAGTGGAATGGAGTGACCTTTGCATGGGATGTGTGGAAATGCAAAGGGGCTACTTTCGCATAGGTCCACCTAGAGGCGAAGGACATTGGATTCATTGGGATTTATATCGTAAGTTATATCCTTGAAACATCGATATGCAGAATCATTAGAATTAATACGAATCAATTGAAAACCTGATAATTATAATCGTATAAAAATGAACTACTAAAATTTTGTGATGGTGTACGAGATACTACGTTTATCTCTCAAAAGAAGAACAAGTCCCGGTGGCTGTGTGTACAGAGCCTCTGAAATTGGACCAGAAAACTCGGGGTCGAGTCCAGGTCTAAGCGATGGTTTTTCGTGGCCTGTTTATCCATTGTATACCAATGTAAAATGAACTGAATAAATTACAGTGAATGCTGAGAATAAATTCACATGGCTGGTGAATTGAAAATTTAAAGATTATTTAAAAAGTATGAAGATCAAAGAAATGATACTGTTCATAATGCATTTTGATGGTGAATATTCGCTATCGGTAAAAAATAAACGAAAATAAATACTGGGCTAACAAAGAGTATGAGTAATAATAAGTTGGGTAGGAATAACATTAAAAATGGAGAAATTTACGTAAAATGAAGTAATAAAATGAACTTTAAAATAAACAACTCTAATGATGTTGACCAATAGGGAGGGCGGAATCGGTGTCTAATCGTGGGTCGATTATAATAAGGCTCGAGAAGGAGATATTGGTGAAAGGGACGTCTGGCCTGCCTCTGAGAAGATGTTAAGTGACTGGCAAGTCTAATCATGGGTCATCTGTGATAACGCGTCGGAAGGAGATATTGGGGTAGGAGCCCAAGTCGAAAAGAGGCTGCGCTGTCTAATCGTGGGTCAACCATGATAAGGCTCGGGAAGGAGATAGTGACGGAAGATATGAACTCGAAAAGTGGCTGCGCTGTCTAATCGTGGTTCAATTGTGATAAGGCTCCGGAGGAGATAGTGGCGATACGGAGGAAGTCGAAAACAATTAAGACCATGGTGAAACCAATCTATACACACTCTGTAGCTTACGTTGAAGAATAAATAAATAAATAATAAATGATTGAAAAAATGAATAGAAAATTAAATACAAAGAAAATAAACATCAAGAATGCTGACGTAAATATAAATGAAAAAAAATATATTTGTTCACCCTTCGAAACAGAAAACGGACAAAAATGAACAGAAACGGAGAATGAACAGAAAACGAGCTAGAAATAAATTAAATAATTGAGTATAAATAATGATGGGTACACAAAAAAATAATACTAGATGAGAATCATAGGAGAGTTAACAGCGGCGGCGGGTTATCGGCGGGGCATTATCTACAGTGGGCTATCGGCGGGTTATCAGTGGGGAGGTGCGAACGAATAAAATAGCATAGATTAGAATAATCGGAACTGATTAAGATAACGCGGAAATTATCGGGCGTGTTATCAGCGGCGGCGGCTTCTCAGTGGGCGGAGGGGGGCGGGGCGGCGGTTGCTAGGCAACGCGGCGGCCATCTTGGAAGTGGTTCCTGTGTGTCTGGTTCCTGTGTGTTTGCACCACCTACTCATGAATGTTCACATTTTATCTTCACGTTTTTATGTCTCCACTTGTATCTTTACACTTTTATGTTTACTTTTTTTATCTTGAGACTTTTATATTTGAGTCTCCATCTTGGTACTTTTATGTTCGATTTTTTATGTTTACACTTACGTCTCCACATTGTATCTCTTAATTTCTGTACTAAAATTTGTGTATACACTTTTCTGTTTACATTACGATACTCACATTTCTTAGGTCACTTTTTTTTAGTTTCCATTTTCCCCTTCGCATTTCACGTATACATTCCTGACTTCGCATTTCTGTGTTGACGTTTTATATTTGCACCTCTGCTTTGCACTTTGTGTTTACGTTTATATCTAGTCACTTTTGTGTTCGAGTTTGTTATGTTTACACTATGCTCTCTACATTTGATGTCTTATTTTTCTATAGGTTCATTTCTGTCCATACCTTTATGCTTACATCTTAGTGCTCACATTTATAACTTCGCATTTTTTTTAGTTTGCATTTTCCACTTCACATTTGACATATAAATTCATGACTTCGCATTTCTTTGCTCACATTTTCACGTTTGTACTTTTATCCTTACACTTTGTGTTTCCGTTTATATCTAGTCCATTGACTGTTTGAGTTCTCAAGTTTGCACACTCGTCTCTGGATTTGTTGGCTTTATTTTCTGTACTTACATTTGTATGTGCACTTTTTCTGCTTACAACACATTGTTCGCATTTTGGTGTTCACATTTATGTTCACGTTTTTTTATACATCCACTTTCGCCTCTGTACTTTCATATTTGCAGTCCCCATTTCACGTATTCATTCCTGACTTCGCATTTATGTGTCCACATTTTATATTCGCGTTTCCATGTCTGCACTTCTATCTTGGTACTTTGTGTTCACGTTTCTATCATGTCACTTTTATGTTCGAGTTTTTATTTATGTTTACACCCCGACTTCTGCATTTAATGTCAATAACTTACTTGCCAGTGGCCACCTAATGGTTTACTTACCAGTGGCCACTAAATGGCTTACTCACCAGTGGCCACTAAATGGCTTACTGGCCAGTGGCCACTTAATGGCTTACTCGCCAGTGGCCACTAAATGGCTTACTCGCCAGTGGCCACAAAATGGCTGAGTTACCAGCGGCCACTAAATACCTTACTTACCAGTACCGGCTAAATGACTTTTTTTACCCATGGCCACTAAAGGACTTACTTACCAGTGGATACTAAATGATTGAGTTACCACCGACCACTAAATGGCTTACTTATCAGTCAGTACCCACTAAATAGCTTTTTTTACCTGTCGCAACTAAAGGGTTTAATTACCACCGGCCACTAAATGGCTTACTCACCAGTGACTGCCTGCACAAAATTGTACTTAGGTCATCGAGTTTCAAATAAATTTCTAAATTTCTTATTTTCTTACACCCTATCACTTCCGATAATTCCATGTTCGCATATACCTCGTTTCCTTAGAATTTTACAGAGACTTCATAATTTTGTTCTTCATAAAATTGCGCGTTTTCTCTGCAAATGGGACATTTTTTGCTTGACTAGAATTTTGTCTCGAGGTAAATGCACTTCTCTTATTCACAAGTTTCCTGGAATTTTTCTGGGAGTTAATTTTTTTTCTACAGATTTTTCATAATTTCCTCCCTTCAAAGAAGTATTCAACTTCAAACTAGCGAACAGCTTACGCCTAACAGACACATACGTGCCGGCGTCGCCGTCACGTAGGTGTCGAAAAGTTAGATGTTTAATTAATCTCCTAAGTCAGTTAGATTAAAGATCAAATCTGAAGAAGTGTCTGTTGAATGGTCATATATAAGATGCAATGTATTAAGAAATGGAATTCGCACAATAGAGCCCTGGATATACAATTTTTATTAATGGATTATTCCACTTTTTAATGGTATGGAGTGATCAAAATGATAGAAATTAATTGTATGATCAGATGCACTTGGGAAACATATGAAATCTAGGCATGCAAAAGCAATTTGCTATAAGTAATACATTGAATTACCCTATTGAATGAAAGAAAAATAATTATATACGAAATGAGAAAAACAATTATAATGAAGGTAAGATGGTGTATTGCGCTCGAAGAATTGATTTGTCACGCAATTTGTTTCGGGCGGTGAGTGTTTACAGACAGCTACTCAACGTATGATTATCATGGTGTAGAGGTCATTACGCGCGTCAGTCATGTGGTTTTGGGATGCTAAAAAATGATTGCGTCTAATTAGAGTTTAATTATATTTTGATATTTTCTAACAAAAAATTAAGGTTAGGTAGAGAGTATTTTTTCTGGAAAAAGTATATCATACCCGAAATAATTCCCACACTAAGCAATACAAAGGGACGAGTGTATAAATTGAATCAAATACAGCTAGCATTAAAACACGACTAAATATGATACGTTCTAATTGACCGCAAAAAAACTCAAGGTTGAGTGGTTAATCATTATATAATTAAGGTAAAGAATCAAACATTTGTATATTCTCTTAATATTTGAAGGAATTTTTTGTAGGGGAAGGAATTCTACGTTATAATTGCATGCGAATGAATGGTTTATCTGATTTGCGATGAATATAACATAGACAAAGAAAATTATATAGGTTAAAAATGAAAATGAAATATTCCTTGTGTAAATACGAGAAACTAATAATAATGTAACGTGATGGTCTTCTACAGTAGAAAGTTTCTCTTTAATGAGTTTCAGATTGTGCACGTGGTTAGCGTGTCTGAGTTTGACGCAGAAGATGTGCGGTCGAGTCTCAGAGAAGTCTTCCAATGGTTTTTATGAATGGACCGCTCGGTGAAGGCATGGAAAATGGCATAGTCACTGATCTGAAAAAGAAAACGCACTGTGGGAGAAGAAAGAAGCAAGGTGATGAGAGAGAAAATGGTTTGAGGCGGTGAACTTTAAAATAAAGAATTCTAATGATGGTGACGAATATTGAGGGTGGAATATGTGTCGGGATGGGGCAGTAAAGGGGCAGTGACTAATCTGGTGGAGATAAATAAATGTGAACGAATATAAATGTAATAAAAATAGACGCATAGATGGAAAGATATTATTCCAGGTAAAAAAACGTGACATGAATCAAATGGTATTAAATATATCGAATAATTGCGTGAATAAAATTGATAAATAGAATAGATTACCGTTCGAAACAGAAAACGTAAGTCCCCACAGAAAACGAAACTTAGATAAAATAGAAGATTAAATAAAAAAATAAATAAATGATTGAATAAAAGAATAGAAAATTGAATATAAAGAAAATAAACATCAAGAATGATGACGTAAATATCAATGAAAAATAGAAAAGTTTACCCTTCGGAACAGAAAACGGACAAAATGAACAAAAAACGGAGAATGAATAGAAAACGAGCTAGAAATAAATTAAATAATTAAATAGAGGATTAAAAAATAATTAAATAGAGGATTAAAAAATAATTAAATAGAGGATTAAAAAATAATTAAATAGAGGATTAAAAAATAATTAAATAGAATGAATTATCCGCAGAGCGTATCAGCGGGCTATCCGCGGGTTATCCGCGGCTGCGGCGGGGTGGCTGCTAGGCAACGCGGCGGCCATCTTGGAAGTGCATCCTGTGGGTCTGCGTCAGTGGCCCACGCAACACCTACTCCCAACTTGTGAAGCTTTTGCAAAGCATCTTTCGTGGAACTGATATGGAGCTGAATGCTAGAATTCCACCCTGTAATATGGATCATTTATGAAATTTTAATTACAAGAGTCAAACTCAACATTATAATTAAGAAAAATGGCCACACTAGCCCCAGTCTTCAATGCTGACAATCAATTGTCAAATCATACTTCGAGTTATACAATAGAATTAAGTTTGTAGCGTGTGCAAACTGCCAAGCATGTGAGGAGAATGATTCCTAATCCCATGCAGTCAGGTTTAGTGCTACAATTATTAAAAGTTATCATTGAAGTCTGCTAATAAGATTGGAAATACTTTAATAATCAATAAAATCATCATATATAGCCTGGAAAACAAATGAACAGTTTGGACCAGAGACATTCTCAAGTAATAATTATTGAGAGAGTAGGGACTTGAATTTGCCATGCTTGAAAAGTTGAGAATGTTTCAGTCGCTTTTGCAGTAAAGCTGCCCCAAAATCGCCGATAGTGAATTAAAGGTAGGCCTTATGTTGCTCCTAGTGTGATAACAACTAGATTTTTTCATGATGGGATCAAAGTGTAGGAGCTGAGAAGTCTGTATGCATGGGGCTGTGGTGGGATGCCTCGGGACACATCTTCGAATGCTACCATGCCTAATCGGAGCTGAGTGAGACAGCCACGACGTGTGGGAACGTCAATTTGTGGTCAGATGGGGACTCGAGCGCCTGCGTTTCGAGCGACATGAGTAATTAAGGTCTCGATCGTGATAAGAGGCAAGAAGGACAATAATAAATCCAACCTGTCAATGATAATGACTCCAAACGACCTTCCAGCTTACTTACCTACAGTGTGATTTGAATACCACCTCGTCTGTCTGCCATAGCATCTCCCTACTATGTCATTTACCAGTGATATCACCTGTCTACCACATGACCTACCAACATCCTTACATAGTAGTTCGTCCAAGGTATAAAATCATCGGTATAAAATTATATTTTATACCGATGAGAATTAATTCTAATGCCCAATTCTGCAAATGGAGAAAGTTACCTAGGCAAAATCATAACATTAAAGCTTTATGCCAAGGAGATGAGGAAATTAAAGTCGATTTATCGATAAACAATTGAGAGGGTGGTAACAGGGGCGTATTTGGGCAGTAAAGCGGCAGGGTGACTGCCCTGGTGTGGACTATGCCTGGGGTGCAGCAATATGAATGGAGTAAATAAATAAATATAAATGGAATAGAAAAATCTATGGATAAATGTATATTAATGCATTACTACCCATGGAGCAAAGAATAGAAAACGTGATATAAAAAAATAAATATATATATATATTTAATTATAACGTGATTTCTAGTGAAAAATGCAAATATACTAGTCTACCCTTCTAAACAGAAAAACGGAAAATGCACAGAAAACGAAACAGCAGCTATAAAAAATAAATAATAATGAATGATTAAATAAATGAATAAAAATAAATAATTAAATAAATCAATAATAATAATACTATATGATAATTAAAGAAGAATTATCGGCGGCCAATCCGCGGATGTGAGGCGGGTGGCGGGGGGAAAGTGGGGATGGCGGGTTGTTGCTAGGTGCTTGAGTCCCTTACTCAGTTATACGTACGAAGGCAGCTCCCACATTCGCCTGGGCATTCAAATATGCATTCTACATAGGCCAACAAAATACTTGGTTTCAGATGATGATGAGTCAGCCACCAAAAATGCTAGTCAAAGACTTGTACAAGTGTTCTTGTTCCGATAGAAATGTTGTCAGGAGTTCTTCACATGATGGATTCCTTTTTGCTTGTTTTTATTTGAGCAATGGATGCCAACAGTTATCACATTGGCAGGAAACATGAGAGGGGAAACTAAGATGGGATAGCTCGTGATTTGCTTATATTTTTGAAAATGGAAGACCATAAATATTGATTGAAAGGCTTATTTGTTTTGCTCTGCCTGCAAAATAATCAATTTCAATTATAGACTTCAGGCTGAGGACTCATTCAAAGTGCACATATTCACCGCTTGCCACTGGAAATTATAATTGGTGAGCTTGTGCGCCAATTTCCGAAAATTTTGACTGGAGAGCCTTGGAGGAAGCAGGAAAAGAAGAATTTATGCAGGCAACATTATCTATAATCTTGTGATGGCATCATTGGAGACAGTTTTCTCTTGTACAGCCCATGCACTGAGAAGATTCGCAAAGTCATTCACACATTCACAAGCAATAAATTTTTACAGAGGGCTGCTAGGACTACTTAAATTATCACACAAAGTATGTATACACTGGCAGTTGCAGCAGTTTGGGTAGAGACAGCTAGGTGGATGATTTGAATTATTTTCAGATTCCTCATCAACTGGGTTGATACTTTACTGAAACTCTTCATTGATTTTGCCGAACTGACAAGTCTGAGAAATGTTTTCTTGTAGATGACATTCAAATCCAACAGATGAATTAAATTTTGATTATTCAAGCCTGAAAAGCAGAATATTTAAAATAATTAATTTGCAAGTTTGATATTGTTACCACATCAAGAAGACAGACGGTGAGCATCATACCTAATCAAATCTGGAACACTAATCAATCTTTATGTAATTGCTGCCATCTCTTCGAAACAATCTGGAGACTATTTTTGGAATTTCGAAGAATTTTTTAGATAATTTTGATAATAACCTGGCAAAACAATTGACAGCAAATTTTAATTATGGTATTGCATAATACATGACCTGCAGCTAGGCATGTAGGTTACAGTCTCAGATTATGAGCTTACGGATTATTTTCTCAATTTTAATTATATGATTTAACACGAGCTCAACATTTGTTGAAGCTGAAAATTAACTGTCAAATCATACATTTGTAGAATCAACTTTGCTGTGGGTGCAAATATGTGAAAATAAAGATGCACACACGAGCTCAACATTTGTTTAAGCTGAAAGTTATCTGTCAAAATCATACATTTGTAGAATCAACTTTGCTGTGGGTGCAAATATGTGAAAAGAAAGATGCCTAACCTCAGACATCATAAATCTTAACATAGTGCCTAAATTATTCTAATTTATCATTGCAAGCAGGAAAATAAAAAATTCAATTAAGTTTAGAAATGTTAATATTATAACTAGCATTATCAGATCATAAGTAAGCTGGCACATTAATAAAAATAATTGAACGGAGACTTTCTCATGTAATAATTATTGTGAGTTGGGACTTGGAGATAAAACCTGTATAAATTATTTAATGGTCTTTTGCATTAAAGTTAGCATCAGCTGGACGAAGCATGATTTATTAGGACAACAAAACTCTACGTCAACGAACGTTTGGCATAGACTGGTTGTCTGACTCGCCACTGGTTGGTTGGCATCATTTGCACGCCCTTTCGTCAAGTGACAAGCTCAGAGAACAGGCTTCGTTCATATTCATTCGCATGGAAGATACAAAAATTATATTATAAATTATGTGATCAATAAGAGCAGTGATATATAAGTTGCATGGTTAAGAGTCATTGTTGTTCAACGTTGTACATAGTTCTGAACGATTTTTAGTAACGGTTGAGAAATCATTGGTGTACTGCAGATGATGAAGATATTCGTAGTGCATGCAACTGTGGTTTTGACATGAAATTGAAAGTGTCGAGAATAAATTGGCCCACTCTGGGTAGGTGTAAATTAAGTTTAACACATAAAAGATGTCGATCACATGTGTTTTTATACGTGTCCTGAGAGCTTTCAATGGGGTTTTTTCATTACATCTCCCAAATAACATACTTGCATTATTTGGATTTCTTTCTCAAGTTTTTTCCATATCACTGCGAAGTACTAAAACAGAGCTAGGTAGCTGTCATAGGATGAGTGTAGAAAAGAATCTTGGGAAGAGTCGTCACTTATTCGGCGCATCCTTTGATCCTGTTCAATGTTTCGTGAAGTCTTGGTTGATGTGGATTTTGCTGGTAGTGAGTTTATAAACCTATTGTTAGGATTATAGGGTGTCGTCATTGTCGATAAATTCGATTGCGAAGTTGACTTCGTGTTTGAGTTCTTGTTTTCGACTGCGTTATAAAAGAAGAAAACATTGAATCGGTCGAGGAATTTTGTGTCGAAGTCCTACATTATTCTGCGTGATTTTATTTCAAATGGCAAAATCCATATTGCCAGAAAAGGCTGGCTATATTTATGCTTCAAGATGTTGGTCGATTCAAGTTTTTGGGGATTCATGCTGTGCTTAGGAAAGTAGGTCCGAACATTTATAGTTACATCTATTCTATACATGGTTTTCTGGTTGGTGTTGTGCCTTCTGTTGACCGACCCTGGGCTGGAGCATAAAAGATGTGTATTAAAACCAATAGGAGAAAGGATGAGTAAAGGAGGCACTTACGAAAATTCTCGTATCATCCGAACCTAGGGAGTTGAATTTCATTCTTTATGGCAACAAGATCGAACCACGAACCATGTGCAATAGCCACTATTTGGCTTTTATGATGTAGAGCCTTCAGTCTCAAACAAATTTGAGATTTCAGCTCAAATGAAAGGCCAGCACACTGCACTCAAGCGGATACATTTGGGCTGAAGCTACTCGGTTCGATAACACGCTGAAATAAAACAATAAGCAACTGTAGTTTTGCTAACGGCGCACTGTTTTCTGCAGGAAAACTGTCGGCGACGTTATTTTGCAGTGTTTCCTAGAGTCTTGTCATAACGATATAAAACTGAAACTTCCTGACGACTTTCCGAGGAAAATAATTTCTTCCACTAAACTTGAAAATGAATGTATGAAGGTGGTGAATTAGTTTCTGTTTTTGGTCTGTCTTCATTTGTACATTTTTAATCAAGTTCGTGCTTTCGAGCAGAAGAATATGCAAATAGAACTGTCGACATTCG
>JALHKN010632685.1:0-11798 GCA_039513755.1 Hyalella sp. 3TK10
TTTCTTCGACAGTCGATACATCCTGTATTCCGACCAGGAACGGCAAATGCAACGGTCGCCCGTAGTTCACGAGATCATAAACAGGCCTCTTTTCAATATTGGAGTGTCGAGGTTTGCTTATTAGCTGTCGAAGCGCCCAATACTGGTCGTGACTTACCCGTCAGAGCGGTGATGGGCTCCGCAGTCCAATGTGCCTCTAAACTTAATTAACATCTGGACTTCATCCAGCGCTTCGTATCGAAATATGTGTAAGATGGCTGGCCTAAATTTTCTTCTCACGATCTTTTCACTGATTATTTCGACTTGTTTAGTGTGGGTCGATGGTAAAATCCGAATTAAATTACGCTAGGGGATTTACTCAAGTTTAATTTACGTGCTTCAAAGATTTCTTCTTTGGTTACTTGAGCTTGTAGTTTTGTGGAACTTTTTCACATGATAAACAGAACCGTGAAATGTCTCGAGTAGAAGCTGTTAGTTGAAACACTCCATTTTAATTTACCGGTTCATTAGTCCGGACGGAAACATTGCAACTTTTATTACAATACTATTTATTTTCCCATTCATTTAGTTAATCGGGCACGTTGACGCGTTAATTCGAGATCCACGAATTTGTTTAGTAACCTCAATAACACTTAATTTATTGGCTTCATACGCTTATGGTGTACACGCGTTGGCAAAAAGATTGTGATTCTTGGAACGCAGGTATCTCGCACGTCGTTATATATATTCGCCCCCCACGATTCCACTCAGCCATTCTCACTTGATTTAATTTCCAGAAGTCGGCGCCTCAAGCTCAGGAGCATCTTCTGATATTTACTGAGGATTCGACCTCTTATTATAATTTCATTAGAAAAAAGTGCGTCATGCTGGGCCTGTAGGCTACTCCTAGTTTCAAGAAATTCGTGCAGCCGCAGTTTACACTGAAGGTGATTCCTTTTCAGAATTGCGTAGAACTAAATCTCCTGGCGGGCCTTTTCCATAATGTATATTTGAATATACCTTATCATGCGTTTATGTTAAAATATCACATTAAATACGCTAACATCAATGTTATAGACCTAAAAAATTATCTCAGCATGGAGTACAAGCCCCGTGGCTTCATTCTCGGTGCTCACTCGCTTCTGTATCAATTACCTAACTAATGATGGAACCGCCGTACCTACGTACGCTGGGCGGCTGACAGGTACCAGGTCCCTCGAATATATCCCGCCATCGGCTCCTCTGACCAATTACTGCCAATTACAAAAGCGTGATTTGGCTATTCTCGAGACGCCAATCATATTTTGAGCGTCGATGACATGAGAGACAACCAAGTTGGCCATTCGTTCACCAGGGCAAGCTCTCAAAGAGTCCGCCGATTCAAAGATACGCACTTCATCGCACGAGTTACCGAATACCATGCATTAGTGAAATTTCAATTTTTTATGGTATTAAAAGCAAAATCCTGCTACACATAAGATTTTACTTACTAAGTATCCTCAGTTCTAAGTTCAACGTTGAAGAATATTACTCAGGGATGCCGTTTCGTTTTGGTTCAACGACTTTACGGATGCATTTTTGAGTCTTGTAAACTGCCGCTTATCACCAAGTGTTTCAAAAGGAAATTGCTCTCATATAGACGCATCTTCCTTCTGCTTTAAAAAAAACTGGCGAGATGGTATCGTGTGTGGCAAAGCGAAGCTTCTTCAGCAACGATCGCCACGTCATGGCTGAAGCATTAAAACAACGAACAGGACAATTACTTCAGCCATCGGACGCTTTCAAGTGCAGGAGTATCTCGATTGCGTCGCAGCATCGTTTCGTCAAACTGACGTCGTGTTGCCAGACGTGCGAAGTTTAATGTTCGAAACGCGCCATGCAAACGAGTTTCATGTGATTAATTATTGCTGTCGAAGGGTTTGCACTCATTTGCACGCATGGATAAAATAAACGTTCTAAAATATTAATGTATGCATCGCCAAAACCTTCGCTGGATGTATCTGATAATAATGTAAGTCAAAGAAAAACTCCTAAGTGCATTCAAACATAAGTTGCTTTAACTTTCTAAGATAAGTTGGATTTTTTGATTCCGAAAGAAATTTCCTAATTGTTCCTTAAGCTGCTCTTCAAAGGCACGAAGTTGAAAATACCTTATGAAACCTGTACTCTGTTCATATGCCACGTTAGTTCCATGGCACTTATAAGCCGTAGGTAGCTTGGAATACAACTCCTTTCACGATTCAATGTTTTAAGCGATGAGGCCTTCTAGAAATGTAAGCTTGCAAAATTAAAAACCTTTGGAATCTAATTTCACATATCACCACGTTCAAAATTTGCTGGTACATCCCTAGTTTTTCAAGTTCTTAAATTTGTGGTCCATCTGATTTTTGTTTTCAAATTAAAACGTTCAAAACGTCCAAAGCGCTAAACGTCTAAATGCTAGTTGAAATGACCACCCAATTTAAATCTTCCAGAGAAATGATAATTTCAGATTCCAATTTGATGATTCAATTTTTCTTCCACATAAAATCAGCATTGTTGCTAATACGAATCCTATTCTCCGTGATTTTTTGTTGCTCGATATGTGAGCGTGGGACGAATACCGATGCAAATTCTGCAAGCAATTGGCAGGACCGGAGACAAATAGAGGATGTCACGGGAGCCTTAGCAGCATTGTGTGTTAATGCGGAGCTCGCTACGAGGTGTCGCTGATATCGATGGCATGTGTCTCGAGACAACCACAGTGCGCATGTAGTTAGTTTCGTGGGTGGATGTTACTGAGATTTCACTTGACCCTCCTCGAACTCTTTTATTCCACGGATTTATTTAGTTCGAGACGAGAGAATTCAATTTTCAGCAAGAGAGTATAATAGAGCACTAGTAAAAGAACAGGTGACACCATACTAGCGTTTTTATTCAATACGCTTTAATGTGTTTCTCTCGTGAGAAAACAGAGGGTGGATATTTTAAGCAGCGTATCTAAAAAGAATAAAATGAGAAACGAGTAAAGCAGCTCTGCATTCGAGGGCAATTGTATATACGTTTAGCTAATACAAACTTCCTAGATCTACATCCTTTATTTCAAATAACAACTTTTGCATTGGGGCCTCTTTCAATTTTAAACATAGGCGGTCATTCTGAGGCCTGATCAAATGGATTGGTGGCTGATCAAATTTCCGCAATCTCAAACTATTCTGTGTTTCGCATATCTTCGGTTCCGGTGAGTTGAAGGTAGTAATTTGGAGTGTAGAATACTCTTAAATTCACGTCAAATGAAAGTTGCCTCGTGTAAATTTCTTATAACTGAAATGTGATGATGGCATACCGAAGAGTTCTCATGCGTGCTTGACAGCTGACGAAATTCTTCTGACAGTTGGAGATACTCCAAAAAATGTTCATTAAGCCCAAGCTTATGTTCCTTTAAGTTTATGATCCAATTTTAAACTCAATTCCTTTTATTTTCTCACTAGGTCCTGATTTCTGCTTCCATGTTCATAAATGCCGCGTACAGGTTTTATGGTGGAGAAAACAAAACTGTAAATTAAATCATAATCGTGAATAATTTCACGTGAACGAATTCACGGGAGAAATTTGTGTTATCACCTTCTTAAGGACAGAAAATTCTTTCCTCTAATATAGGATAGGAAACTCACACACATTTTTTGTTACATTTACGAAAACTCTACGGACATGGCACTTCCTAACTACTAATTGCTCACTCAACGAAAACATTTCTAATTATCTAAACTTAAAAGCTAGACTTGTACTTCTTTAGATTGGAATAGTTATGCAAATAGTTTCAACAATGTTTTCAATCAGTTTATTGTTATGTGAAAAGTTGTAAAATCTCGATTTGGAAGAATTGACTCACCCGTCAATGAGCGTCACTACAATAATTTTTAAATTAACAGATGATAACCCATTAATATTACAAATATTTCCTTCTCTGTCGAAATTTTAAAAGATAGAGCAAAAAAATTTAGTGGTCAGTGATCTGTGAAGGTATCAGTATCTTCAATCGCACGTGAGTGGTTGAATTCAAGTCAATGTGATGATACAAGAAGCTATGAATCATCATCTAATGAATGAAGCCTCCTGTGCCTCTACGAATTAAGAACTGATTTCTGAGAAAAAATGTACGTCCACGGTGGAACAAAAAAGCAATTGGCTATAGTAGTGGCACCATCGAAGTCAATTTTGGATTTACAATTATGAAACTATATTGGTTTTGGCGAAGTTAAACGAGATTCTCTTAAGAGCCAAAGGTACTTCTCACACTGTTATGGTTGATATCAATAGACAATTGTGAATGATCTTTGAGCAAGAGCTTGATTGTATTGGCTGACGCAGGGCTGCTCTGTCTGCTTGATGTTCTTAAATCCAATGCTATTTCTTGTCGTTGGGTTTCTTCAACGTTATCTGCATCGAGTCTATTATCATTTTCTTTGGATATTGTCTCTGTTGTCAGGATTTCATCATGAGAATTGGAAATTTGACTCTGAGGCAACTGCTGTCGTAAAATTTCCTGAGCTTGTCGATAGTGTAATTGCGCCACCAAATTACTGAAAGCCACAGACTGAATGCTTAGTGGTGAAGGCATGGAATATCCACGTGAAATTGAGTTGTGTAGGGGCCTGTGAATGTCAAAAAGAGATGGATACGGCACAAGACTTGGACGAGAATCGATTAAATCGCATGGGAATGAAAAACTGGTATTTGATGGTACAGGAGATGGTGGAGTATCAGGAAGCGGAGTTGACCTGAGAGATGATTCTAACCTCGTTGCTCGAGATTCTTTTGGATGTTGCGACTTGTGTACCGCCAGCGTTCTGGCCTGACAAAATCCTTTACCACAAACACTGCACTTGAAAGGCTTGTCTTTACTGTGGATGTACTTGTGATCGCGGAGATGGTCCTGTCTTCTGAAGGCCTTGCCGCAAATTTCACAAGGAAATGGTCGTTCGTCAGTGTGTGTTCGTTCATGGATCAATAGATTATAGCTCTTCGTGAACTCTCTGTTACAAAATCGGCAAATGTAACGTTTCTTTGGCCGACTCATCCTTCCATTGGAGCTGAACAAAAATTTTCCTATACTAGTATCCCAGGACGCTTGCAGACCGTACGGCTTCGTAGAAGACACCTTTGAACGAATTCTCAGCAAGCAATCGTCGGGTTTTCTTTCGAATTTTCTATCACTTGACGGAGATCTTCTGGAAGAAGAACGTAAGTCTCTGGCAGCAGTAGTCACAGACTCTAGAGAATCGCTGGATGGTGTTAAAGGGTTTGATAAATTCACCGACTTCGGAGACATGCACGAATCTGAAAATAAGACAAATTTCATAATTAATGATTTGGATGCTAATAATTGACTTACATTCGTGTGGATTTAATCGTATGCCTCAGATGCGTTTGTTTATTGACTGTTAGATTCTACTGCGCATGATACATGTGTGAATCAAGCATGTTCCTTCGTATTCAATGGTACACGCATCACGCATGATACTCATCGTATGATTCAAGCGAGCTCCCTCCGTTTGTATTCCTCGGTCTCTTCACCGTGCATTTAACGCATCGACGAGCACAAGTCAGAAACTCTCGCTTATCTGGTACTAACACTTCTATTTATGACGCGCATTCAAATCCAATGTTCCCAATTAGATTTTGATCCCTCGCTAAATACCTCTTCATCGGATTAGAATGACTGGAATGACTAAGCCTTACATCGAAGATCCAACTATAAATGAGTTTCAGGATAAAGTTAACCTTGATGCTGTTGTTGAGAAACAATTAGCATCGGAAAGGAATTAAAAACATTTCTGGGATCTTACAATTTCGACTCGGCCTTCAATTCATGGTCGATGTAAGTTTCGTGATGATTCTCTGGAATTTCTTCCGAAAAATATTGAGTAATTATCTCGAAACTTGGAGTTTTGTCTACAAAATGTACGCTTATTGTTTGAGATTTTCGTCGTCATTTTTGTTAGTATATAAATATATATGAATTATTACCTATAGAGCTGGAGGAGTGAAGAATTAATAATAAGACTGAATGAATAACTCTTCCTGTACCCAGTAGTTTTTCTATTCTCGTGTCTGTATTCACAAAAATGCCGAGATCGCTCAACTTTAAATTAAAATAATAAATGTTTTGGCTCTATGACACGTAATTAAATTGAGATATTCCAAATTTTTCGTTAATATGTGAAAATATAATTGCTTAGAGATACATAGCACCATTTAGTTCTCGGGCGGATCAGTAATTAACTTTTGTTCTTCTCATGGTGACATTTTTTGAAGGAAACAGACACGGAAAATTCTGAAGTAGATTAAACCGGTTATATACTTTTTACTTACTTCAACGCAATGAATAAAGTTTTAAAAAAACATTATTGAAATTTAGTCGCAGCTCATTTTAAAAATTAACTTCAAACTACTTTCTGGAATTCTAAAGGTTCCAACAGATTTTTTCATGAGATTCAAAGTAAAATTGTTCCAAAGTTTCTCAAAATTCAAATTCAACCCTTTTCAGAGTTACTAAAAGTTTGTATTTTGTTGATCTATGATCCCAATTAGGTCTCTCAAATCCCTTATAAAAAATTCCAAGTTCGTGTGAAGTAGGAAAGTTAAAGCGCTTATCTGCATCGTCCAATAAATCAAATTGAGTGAACACATTGAGTATGCCCATAATAGGTAGAAGCTTTGCTTCCTCAGTTAACGTTAATTTTCTTCTCCTTGAAAGGTCCATCGAAGAATACATTAACACCTGAAGTAATTTCAGCAGAGCTATTGATAAGAGGCTCCTGAGCAAGCTCAGTAAGACAACGACTTTAAGGCGTCACCTTTTGACCCGTCATTACTCTTGCTTCTGCTGTCTTGCCAGTCTCGCGGAGGAAGAGGATCTTTCCTCTATGCTGGCACTGCCGAGCTCAACCATTAACTGATTCCAGGTCATGAATATGCATAGCGCCATGAAACTGTCATGTGCATGTACAAGTCATCCGATATTCCAAGCAGTGACTGGAAAAGCTATTCATTCTTTAATTTTGTTTCTTTTACTGAGACTTCGTTCTTTATTGGAGTGGACTGACTCGTGGATGTCTACATTAGAGTATCGAATTTATTCACTGAAGCTAAAACTACAAGTATAAGACGAAAAAATTTGTAATCCATTTGTAAATCAAAATGAGGCGTCTTATTACTAGTTTGGATTTATCCATAGACTTTAGAAACTGAGAATAAACTCACACTGATAAATCATAAAAAAATAGGTCACCCTGCTGTCACTTTCAAGACGAATGCAGTGAAGCAAATCCGGCAAAAGGTCTTTTCATTGAATGCGCTAGCTACCTGCTGGTGGGAGAGCAGAAGTGGCCTTCGGACTGTCCTCCTTTGTGTCGGTGGGAAGTGGAGTGCCCATCACTCGAGCGCGCCTCGCCAGCCAGCGATGCCTCTGACGTGTACGGGCGGCACTCAACAAAGATTTCTCACGCCAACCAGCCGTTATGGATTGGCAGAAGTCGGTAGTAAGTTCAGGAGTCCTGGAACGTATACCCGACCTAGCACGAGGAAACAAAAAATAAAAAGAGTTATTGGAGACCCTGGCAGCGCGAAGTAAGAGATGCTCCACTTGACGGGTCTTTGTTTAGCGAGTGGAGAAGTCATGCAGGTATTGCATGCGTGCGTTCCCACCTTACTCTCGCGGGCACAGAGTGATGTGTGACTCGTCGTCTAGACTGCATGATGTACGAGGTGGAAATGAACCCATGATTGCATTCTTACTACCAAACTTGAATACATGGAAATCTCTGATGAACATGCGGTGTTCTTCAGTTTATTCCAAGTAAATTCTTTGAAAGTTTGTTTCTTATTCATTTTTATAGTGAAATTATTTACGGTCACTTTTCAGTTAATATCACATTATTTCTCTGATTTTTACTCTATACACATCTTATATTTGTGTATGATCACAAGAAAATATATGTTTATTCATGAAAATTTTAATCAGTGACAGGAATTTAACAGCAGCAGAGAACTCATACATCCCATGGAAGGCTTGCAGCCATTATGACGATCCGATCGAAACAAAATTCGCATTATAATTCTACGTAGTAGGTAATTGATCGAACACTTACTTATAAAGTTTATTCTAATAACTGTCAAGAAGTACAATTTGAAATCAAATCAAATTCACACTTATATCTTAATGCTTTTCATCATCAATTTTTAAAGTACATCACACTTTTTAAGAGTTGAATCACGTAGGCTTAAACAATCGTTTCAATTTTAAACTTGGAAACATTACAAAGTCTTAGGCCAGACAGTACGGAGCTCACAGCCCTGCCGTCTTGTTGCACAGCTACGCACAGTCTCGCTGCCACAAGAATATCTCACGCAAGGCGTGCTGAACTTCAGTGTTCGTCTCGAATGAATTTGATGACCCGAATTCCCGGGCGGAATTTATGGCAAACGTGTTTGAGGGCCGCGCTTCTGCAGCGGTCACTCGACTGGATCATCCCAGCCCGCTCGAGTCTGCAGCTTTTCTCACGTTATTTTAAGTTCAGCAGCTGCACCTAGCATCCCTGCCTTGATGGCTCCTTTCCTTCTCCGATTAATTTTATGATTCAGGTATGAAAAGCATTTTGACTAAGCGGATGGATTAATCCTCAAGCGCAGTAAAAAGTTATGTATGCTTAATAAGCTTTTCCTTCAAAGAAACACTAAGTCCAGTGAGCATCTCACAATAAGTTAGCAAAAATTAGTGAATGAAGGGCTAAATTATTCTGCTGTACTGTATCTATATAAAATTTACATGAATGATGAAGGTTAACTTACTACTTTTTTCACTAAAAACTCTTCATAAATTGATAGAATAGGACAATGATTCCTTATTCCCCTAGAAGATTAAACGATAAAAAATCTTAACTGAACAAGTTTCTCATTCATATCTGGTCTCTCATTATTGTTGAGAGATCAGAAATAGATAGCCCACTCGCAAATACGAACTTTAAAAAAACAGACGTGTAAAAAGTATTGTAATTCATACATCATCATTCTATGCTTCAGGTTATCTGCAAGACACATATGAGCTTTTGCTGAAGTGCACAAAAACCTGACACATCTTCGTAGAAACAACACAACCCGAACGAAAATAGAAGGGTGGGCTCACTCTCTCGTGGGCGTTGCAGTCTCCAGCTTGATTAACCAGAGACTTGGCAGCGATAACGGAGCAAAATGTAACCTGGCAAAGGCCACACGTTATAAGCCATGTTATTATTTAATCCGCCAAACATGTTGTACACAATATACGTGCCAGGACGCATTAAAACAAATCGGATGATGGCGGGGTAGGATCACTCTCTAGTGGAGATTGAAACCTCAAAGCTTGATTAACCAGACCAGCCCGCGATAACCGAACATAAGGTAACTAGCAGGAAATTCGATGAATCGTGGATTATTTCATCGTGTACACAACATGTGGGGTGCGACGTATGCAAAAACTCAGAGAAAACATGACTGCCCAGACTACGATATATTGGAAAGTATAGACAGGATCACTCTGTTTTGAACGTTGCAGTCTCTAAACAAATACCGGAATTGAAGACGTAGGTATAGGATCAAAATGAAATCTCCGGTTGCACATAAAGACGATAAACAATCAAGTCATATTTACTATTAATTTTAATAGATTCTTTGCCTTTCATTTGAAATTATATCGAATGTTACTCCGGATGTGTGAAATAAATCGAACGAGTTGTAAATTTAACCGACGCAAATCTTTTAAAAACAATTTTAAAAGTTATGAATGAATGTCCCATGCAACACCCCCTCCAAAGTAGGAAATTAAAACAGGTTCCATCAGGAGACAGACTAATCACACTAGTTGAATGGTTCACGAATTGGGATCTATCGTATTTTTTTTGCAAGGCTATTTCTACTCCAATTCTTCCTGTCACAAAAAAGTTTAACAGATTATATTTAAAATATCAAGTTTAATGACACCTGGGAAGACTTGATTTTACTTGTTGAATTCGAAGTGACTGAAACAGGGCACCGAAACATGATGACATTTCAAAGTGATGGAGTTTCCATGAAGTGGTTCCAGACATACAGGCTATGCTCAGCTTCTAAACATAAACCCCAAACATAAAATGCAAAGGTAATGAACTAGAGATCGTTAAACTGGAAGTCAATAGAGACTATAGGTTGACTGCGTCAACCTATAGCCTCAACGGTTAAATTATGAGGCGTCATTTAATGCAAAAGAACTGCTGGGTGCAATTTCATTTATATTCAATGTTTACACCAACATCATGAAGCACCACAGAATAAAAACACTGCAGCCATCACACCTCAATCAATTCATAATCAAATCAACACACCTTCCACAGAGCCGAGGTTCAGATCAAGTCAAGAAAGTTTGAGCAGCGTCTGATCACGCGCAACGTCAACGCAGCCACAGCTCGGGGCACTGAAGTAAGCTAGGCTAGTATGCGCTCGGTACGGCACCCGGAGAGGTACTATCATATACCACCGCCTCCCTGGCTCACGCCGCCAACCTCGTGCCCTCACTCTAACTCTCTCCGGCTATTTTTTTCCTTTTTTTTCTCTTGTGCTGCTGGTTGGGTTGTCTGGAGCGTCCGTCCGTCCGTTCCAAGTCATGCATGGAACAATGCCTTGCTTGCCTTTGCGGTCATGCGACTTCCGCGCAGGTCGAGTTTTTGCTTGGACGCGTGAAGCTGTTTATTAATATGTAGATCGCATAACTCTAGATATAATATGACAAACAAAATTAACAAATTGTAGGCCTCACATGTAGCCAATAATATTGTTCTCAGAAGCTTGTACTACTTATATATAGTAGTAAAAAGTAAGTATATATTACTTCTATACACTTACTTGTCGTCTTGTCACATATTCTCACATATTCTTGGCCAAATATGCGAATGTCGTGGATTAACAAAACACAAGACCAGAAGCAGATGTGACAGAAAAATATCCGCTAAATGTTTTTTATTATCATCATAAGAATTTACTGGAAGAATTGAAGACGAGACCACATAAATATAGCCATAATAACAGAAACGGAGATTTTGTCCTGCACAAAAACATCAGAAATGACTACTTAATGTTATTTTACATGGAATTTATGATATTCCAAGAATTTAAACGAAGACTTGAAGACAGGACAATGAAAATGTAGCCACTAGTGCTGATACCGGGACCCTCCCAAGCCGCACGAGGAGAGAATAACGTTCCTCACCTCTCCACCCTGCTTAGCATAACTTGTTGCCCATTCCACCCACTCGCTTCAATGCACCCAACACGGCGCTCCATCAGCACCAAGTCTTCCACCTACTGCTCCTCTTCGAGCACACACCCTGAGCGGTGTGTCGTCTCCGCTCCTGTTATTCTGCTCATTTTATCATTTTATCTCCAAGTCTTCCACCTACTGCTCCTCTTCGAGCACACACCCTGAGCGGTGTGTCGTCTCCGCTCCTGTTATTCTGCTCATTTTATCATTTTATCTCCAAGTCTTCCACCTACTGCTCCTCTTCGAGCACACACCCTGAGCAGTGTGTCGTCTTCGCTCCTGTTATTCTGCTCATTAAATCATTTCATCTCCGTGTCATTGACCTACTCCTCTTCTTCGAGCTCATACCCGAACGGTGTGTCGTCTTCGCTCCTGTTATTCTGCTCATTAAATCATTTCATCTCCGTGTCTTTGACCTACTCCTCCTCTTCGAGCTTAAACCCGAACGGTGTGTCGTCTTCGCTCCTGTTATTCTGCTCATTAAATCATTTCATCTCCGTTTCATTAA
>JALHKN010638182.1:0-15678 GCA_039513755.1 Hyalella sp. 3TK10
GCACTGGTGTTAAGCCATATTGAAGTTAACGTGGATGGCTGCCTGAAGAGTTAGGGTTGTTATCAGGCTTAACTTTGCTGACAAAAATAAACTGATGAGTGATCACTCAACTTGAGTGAAAAGCCATCGAATGGCAGTACTCCCAATTGTTGCAATTTTTAGTGTTGCAACGAGCATAACCAATTGATTTGGTGGCGAGGGATTTTTTTCATTATTTGTGCTTGGAATTCCAGCACCTCTTCATGGGAAAAATTAACGTCGTATCTAAGATGGTAAAGTAAACGGCATAAGAAGAATGGGGCTTAGGCTGGAGATATTGAGGCCCTGGCCCTATAAGAGACTGCTAAGGCAACTGTGAACGAAGTTTCTCGCAAATAAGAACTTGTGTCATGTTGAAAGGATGTTGTAGATTTTCAGAGATCGTGACTCCAGCTCAGAGGTCGTACTCAAGTTCAGTGCGACGAAGTGGTATCTGGCGCATCTACATGGCAGAGAGCAAAGCACCAGCTGCCTGCACTGTACCAGGTATTGCAGCTGAAAAGGCAAGCGATTTAAATTAAAAAAATCGAAGAAAACGCACGTTACACGAGCTCAAAAAGCATCAGAAAAAGTCACATACTGTTACGCGTAGCCATATCGGCTCTTGGCTTCCAGTCTCTTGAATTGCGGCTTTACAGACGGTGCAAGACTTTGATAAGACTTGACGACCCGAGTTTGTTTTTTCTCAATGGCGTCCTGAAGATTACGGAGCCGCACTAGAAGAATGTATTGCGACTCCGTTTTCCTTTCGGATCAGAGAGGAAGCAATGAATTCTCTGCAAACGTGACTGTTTTTCTAACCATTGGATAATGCACTCGGGAAATGAAAGTCCTTAGCTTCGCTTGTGTCTCGTAAATTTATTCCCGTCTGAAATTTATGGAGGTTCTTATGAGATTTATCATGCTTGCCGGCTCACTATAGATGTTGTTTCGAGATGGTTTGCTGCAAGCCTCTTGGATGTAACTCATACCTTTAAATCTCTAGAGGGCCTAAGGTAGTTTCTTGGATGTTTGAGAGCTGAAATGTGAGAAGAAACTAACAATATAAAAATCGATGCTTGATAGAAACAATACTGGGTAATTCAGATGACTTTCTAACGAGAAAAACATTTCCTTCTTAAAAATATCCCAAATGGTAGTATAAGTTTATGTCGTGATTTTGTATAATAGGAATAACGCGTCGATTCGAATTCTTAATTTTTACTGAGATACTTGAATTCACTTGAAACACACAAGGCATAAATACTTGCATCATAAATGCTAGCAATAATGGAAATGTGTGTAAAATATGTCTGCGTTGCAATAAAAAACTTTTACAAGGGCATGATATCTTAAAATATCATATATTCAAGTTATATTTACGCATGTGCTGCATTTTAATGTTGAACATACATCATCGGTTGAAGATATACCCGTTCATCTCCAACAAAATACAATAACGAGGCCGGGAGGCAATATCCGAACTCGCCTTTCATCAATATGCAGATGGGAAATTGGAGATAAGGCAGAAAATTTGCCTACAGCTTGGAATAGCGCATATATTTGGGCTGAGCTCCTTGGAGCATTTTGGGGCTGTAACGGAGATGGCTTTTATAGGTGCTACAGATATTACACATTCGCCCAATAAATATGATGGCATAACCGCAAATTCTGAAGCAAAAAATGCGTTTATTTACATCTTTAGCACCAACAACGACAATGAAATACATCGGGAAATTTCAAGAAGAAACAAATGGTCACATGATGTGTAAAGTGAAATAAATTAAACAATAAATCAAAGTATTTAGTTGGTTTCATATCCAATTTGCATCGTGTTGTGGGTATGAATACTGTTCAATAATTGGTTCTCAAAGAATAATGAAGCAAACTAAATAACAATGCCACAACGATGAAGAAACATAAATTAATAAACTTTCGACTAATGAAGAATAATACCAACCCGTAGAAGCCAATACAAAACTATTGCATTCGAAAAATAATGTTGACGCAACAATTCTTGACTTCGCTAAAGACGAAGTTTCAAAGGTACCATATTTGATTCTAAATCGAGTAGATTTATGAATGATTTAATGAGCACAAATTAACTTAGAGTAGTGTCGCTCATAGTCAATCGAGTAGATTGAACAGTCAATGACTACGCAAAAGACGCGACTTATGGAGCACATTCTCACTGGCTATAGGTGAGGGTGTTTCCGACACGTCCGGAAATGAGAGACAGACCCGGAGAAACACAATCTCATTTTTGTGTTCGAATTTCCCCTCCGGAACTTGAAGGGGAAACTCAAATCGTCAGGTTACAGAAAGGGACAAACGTCATATCGTTAGACTGCGAGAATTCGATGGAGTAAAAATGGTATTATCTATCCCAAGACCTTTTGAAATATGCTGAAGGAATTTTATTTTCTGATTTCAGATCGTTATACCTCTATTGAGTAAAAATAATTATGAAACAATTTTGGTTTGTGTGCTAACATTTGGGCTTCATCATTCGCATGATTAAACTGATCAAGAACGTCAACCCCCACCCACGCGGGGTAAATCGCTAAATTTTAATTAAATAAATACATTGCCTCGAGTTATGCTAACTTCAAAAGATGTGACTGTTGATTCTGAATTTTAATCAAACTTGCTAAATTTTCGGTAACAATTTAAATGAAACGTTACTGAAAAATACCATACGTTTGCATTCGATATTTGTAAGGGAGATTTTGTACATCCTTTGCTCGCCTTAGGCCGAGATCTTTATGCTGGAATTTTCTTGGCAGGTAAAGAGAGGGGAAACCAAGGGTCATTTATGCTGGGTAATATGGTGATGCCACTCTTAATGACCAGACTTCTTCCTCCCATAATAATAACAGTAATAATAAAAGTGCCACTAGTGTGTAAATAGAGGGAGAAAGTGAGAAAATATTTCCTGCTCGTAAATTCATAGTCGTGCATCCTCAGATATACACATGGACGGTGGACTCCATGGAGAAGCAATAGTGCGTTATTAACCAACTTTTCGGATTGACGCGATTTATTTTTATTAATATGTCTGCAATATAAACTAAAAATCTATTTAGTTTGCTTGGAATGTAAATATTTTATTTATTTAAGAAATCGTGTTGAGATTGAACTGAAGTATTGTACATGACTTTTAATTTCAATGAGCAGCATTTCATCCTATGCTGCAAGACTCTATAATTATTTCGTCTGATTAATTTTCTATAGCATCCATTAGTATGATATTTTATCGAGCTATTTGTTTGTCACATCAAATTTAAAATACAATTGGAAAATATCCCTTGAAAATATGACAAGATTGAGTTAACAATTGAATCATACCCTCTCAGCCGAATATGCATATAAATAAAGTTCTCAGAGATTAAATTTTCACTGATAATTAATGCAGCAGAAACTCACAGCTTGGTCACCATGGCAATATATACGGAGACACAATTTCGGTGATGGGTGTTACTTACATTATGCGGGTCTCATACTCCATAATGAACTCATTTCTCAGGATCTCAGTCCCATTTCAGTGAAGGACATTAAAGCTTCAGAGGTGATATTGGAGCGCGCTCGAGCTCCTTCGCCCATTTCTTTATCATTTTGAGGATCAGCAAATGATCTCTCTTGGAACGACGTCATCACAGCGAAAGCCTTCCTAAATGAGCAAGTGTTGATGAGAAACAGATCACTCTTACGGGAGCGATCAAACAACGACTCTACTCTGAGGATTATTCAAAATGGTGGCGCCTTCGACTCCAAGATCCAATTTCCTTCTTTCCATTACAAAGGCGTACCATTTGAAAACACAATGGAGATCAAGAAGTGCGATTGTTTTGGCGAAAACGGCTATGAGCTTCGCTCAACCGTTCACGAGCTACTTGTTCAATGATCTTTGAGGGAATGAAGCTCAATGATTGGCCGAACAAAGGCACCTAAATTGACCTAGTTTTATATGCATGAGAAAATCGGCGTTGAATGCAGTCAAGTCAAAGCTCTTTATTACAACAATCGGAAGACCCTATAAAAAGACACTACTATTCTTGAAAACTCCGATGATATTTTTAGCCGATATTATTCGTCCGCGAGAGAAACAATATTCGAATGGAACATAAGACACTCTTGGGACGCTCATTTGTTGGCCCCAAGACGTCTCTTTATTCTGAACGTGAACTTCATTTCTCGCTTAGATGAGAAAGGGCGTCTGCGTTTTCTGGAGAGTTGGTCACGCGATTTATTGTGTTCCATTTGCCTCGAGATCCGAGCTTGTCGAAGGGCGAGCCCAAGGCTCTACGTCAGTCGTGTTCTTCTACTTGTATTGCCTCGTCAATCAATGGCTCTAGCTCCTCGCTCGCGCTCAACGGAAACGCGTAGAAAAAGAGAACGGCATTCACGCTCTTTATATTAAAAAGAGAACGGCTTTCACGCTCTTCATATTGTTATTAGTGTGGATTTCGCGATTTTTTTGACATTGAATGATCATATCTTCACAGAGCGTCTTAACAACAAGACTTGACGAGTTCCTGAGAAATCTGTACCCAATCCAGGCTTAACAATTTTGGTATGGAAAAATTTCACCCATTGCATGAGCTTCACTAATGCAGTGCTTCATTCTCAATATCCATGCATTAATGCTATCAAATACATATTTTTTAATTATGTAATCTTCGTGCTATGGTTCATTGAAAAACTATAACAACTCGTCTTCATATCCTTAACAATTTTAAATCCATCTGAAATTGTAGTCCTAGATTTATTTATCTAGTTCAAAATCCAGGTCCATAAATGTTCTAATATTCTTTGTTTGACGTTATCTTGAACGTCATATCCCCCGCACAAAATTAATGAAGTTTTGAATATAATTAAAATTATTTCAAAGGTTTTCAGTAAACTGACGACATAAAAAATGCAAAAACATTTCAGGCGGTAGTATTCACGTAATCCTGAAAAAACTGCCCATTTCCTTAGCGACATAACGCGACAAACGAAGAATTTATGCAGCTATTCCGAGGCAAAGAGATGAAAATTCTATTCGTGTAATGACATTCACTCTCGTTTTGAATTCTAGGGTGACGTTCAAATGGAACATAAGTCGAAACTTGATGGATTTATCCCTGTTCGAAAGAAACTCAATTCTCATCTCTCACTGCCCGAGTCCAATAAGGACATAGTCATGGAGCCGTGATCGCAATCTAGACTAAAATATCAGGGCTCATTCTTTTCTTTATTGACATCGATGAAAGATTTTTCTTCGCCATTGCAACCGAATATCGTTCTCAAGCATCCAAATTGTCCCGGCTTCTTTATGGGATTGCCTTGGTAACTGCTCCAAAAGTTCAAAGTTATAACTTCCGCAGGTGTGCGTTATTCGCTTTGCTGAGCTCTCCTCTGTCGATTACGTCTAAATCATCCTAGAATTTTTCTGATGTCGAGAATAAACGATGCGCATACAGGGCTGTTGCGTCAGTGCTCGACAAGCTTACGGTATCGCGAGAACTTTTGCAAATTGAAATGGTCGGGAGACACGAGCTCAGTCTTTTGCGCAATAGAACACCGTCATCTGGCACCTGCTTGTTCCCAGGGCCCTCGTCCGAGTGCTCGAATACGAGGTGATTGTGGCAGCAATGAGGGGTCCTGTGACGATACTACGTCTGGTATTCAGGCCCTCCGCTTGTCTTTTGTGAAGCACACAATCGTATCGCGAGCTCTTAGGGTGAATGCTGCTCCTCTCCAGAGTTGCATCTTGGAATGATCCGGAGATCTAAAATGGTTCCCGACGCTCACTACTCTGGAAACTTTCCCAGGTGCATTAGACAGACGTGGAGACAATATACATCGAAGGACCTAGCATGCGCAAATTGCACATTGCAGACGTGAATGAGGCGTAAAATGGAGCCGCTTCTGTGTATAAGATGGCATCAACATCAGTTCTTGCACCAGAATTTTATGAACAAAATTCGAGAAACGAAACAATTCAATCAGAGAGCAAGACGCTCCTAGCATTCGATAAGTATGAGAAAAACTAAATAATGCGCTCATGCACCAGCTTAAAAAAATTATAATTACTTCATGCTTCTCGTTCTCGAGTATTGTAATCTAGACGGCTCTTAAAAATGTCTTATGAGTTCAGAACAAACGTCGTTAAGATGAACTTTGTGAAAATTAAGCGACTTCCAAAGTTCTGGGGCGGGCGTAGATCAAGGCAGTCGCTCAACTCTGGCTAAATTGGAAAATGTTGAGAATCTTGAGAGCTCAGAAGGGGACTTTGACATTTGCAAATGCCTCGCTGTAGTAAATATCAAGATGCATAATTTTCAACTCGTGCCTTCTGAAAATTAGTGGTTTAGAATCGGATAATTTGTAAATGGCTTATTCATACTCATGCACTACACACATAATCGTCGTGATTTTACTAAGCCTTTAGCCAGCAATACGGCGACCGTGAGAGATTATCATGAACCGATTTTTCAAAAATTCGGTTCTAATTTGCTCCACCAACGATGGCTAATTTGAGGAATCGAGAGAAAACATTGTTAATTCATAATTAACATTTTCTCAACTGTTGTTTCAGCATCAGTACCAAAGTTGTCTCAGACATTTTTCTCTCTATCATAGTTGCGAATTTAATTTTATTCATAGCAGAATAAATGTGCAGTTCTATAAACGTTAAGTAATTAGTCGTAAAAATATCTTTCACATACCTATCTTAAGGATTAAAATTTATGAAAAGAATTTTATTTTTTAAGTTCGCATGACAAATTGTTTACACATTTACATGGCGCATTTGTGCGTCACAATTAATGCACAAATAAAAGCTGTCAAAATTTATTTTTATGTTTTTTACAAAATATAACTAGGCATTTATAAATAAATTCATTTATGGGTAGGATTACCGATGCAATTATTTCGTTTTATTTAAACGTGAGACTTTTTCTTGTAGCCTGAGTTCATCAGCCGACATCAATGAAGCTCGCTAATAAATCCATGAATATTCGGAGAGCATAAGAAATCGACGTTATAAGTCTTCCGAAATTAGATAATTTTCATTAAGGCTTTCGGTGCTTTTTATGTAGGGTCAGGAATTGAAGCGGGCTAGTGCGATTCATTATTTTTTAGTCATGTTAGGGCTCGCTGCATCGCATAAAGATTGCCTACCGAGGCGTTTAATTAAACGGCGTTAAGGTTAAGCGAGGTCTGGAAGCAAAGGCTGGGTGCAGAATTAGTGGGGGAGAGGGACCAGGTTCTACCGCGCATTTCAGTGGTAATTTGATCATGCGCTTCTTGCTGGTAATCCCGAGCTACCGCATGAATTAAAACTGGACGTATAACGAACAAAAATTTGTGAATATTCAGTCTAACATTTCTTAAGGTCGAGTCTTATGAAATACCTTGCTCGTAATTTTCAAAAACAATTGATATCGAATGTGCGGAGTGAAGTTCCTTCCATGCTTCACGTGACCAGGATACTTTTTCTCTAAAAACTAACTGCTGTCATTACAATTGTCTGTTTCTGTTGAGAACTTAATAAAATTATCGCAATAAGAGGTTGCGTATTGGGGTGGTTGAAACATTCAAATTTGTAGACTAGTATGCTTTATTTTCATATCATAGTGATCACATTCAAATCGCAATGCACTCTTGACTTGCGTAATGATAAATAAAACCAAGTCAAGAGCTTGAGCAAATCATCAAGGGTTTTAATCCGATACATCGATCAAGGCCTGAATCAATTTGACAAGACTCGATTACTTTAATGGCATTGGACGCTCTCCATGCATGTCAGCTTGATATGGGTATGCGCTACAGCCTCGGTTTTAAGTGCCTTATTCTAGGCAAAATACACGCCTTCCGCAGCAACATTCGAGAGCCCTTCGAACCCATAATCAGGGTTGTTTTTATGCACCTAATTGCCACGAAATTTCATGATAAAAGAAATAAGGGTTTGGCTTAGACACCAAAAGACTGGTTTGACTTATAACGAAAACTTAGACACGTAGTTAGTGCAATTTTTCATGGATGAGCAGTAATTTGCTAGCAGTTACATGTTGGTTCTCATTGCGGCTTTTGCACCATTCAAATTATTTATCGTTCGCTGTTCTATAGATTCATAGCTGAGACACCCTGTTATTTTAGCCTCATATTTATGCCTGGCTAATTTCTATCACTTACTGCGTCCTAGATTAGAGTCTAAGAAACTTCAGTTCGGCTTGAGTTTCGTATTTGCTGCCTTTTGGACGCGAGATAAATATCCAGTTTTCAGGACCAATGCAAAAATAACCTCTTATTTGTTAGCAAATTCGAGCAAAAAATTAGCAATGAGGGGAAGTAAAGGGAAAATTAAATTCAATCATAAATGATTATTCTCACTGAACCAGTCGACCTCCCAAGATATATAAGTTCATAACAGCCACAGAGTGGCCACTGATAGACACCCATCATTTTAAGTGTACCTTGAACGTTTCAGGATCAGGCGGCAATCATGCTGTAAACATGCGAAGTTAAACCAAATAAGGCCACCGTCCTTTATATAACTCAGAAGCCAAAACAATTATATTTGTACCTATAAATAATTTAAAAGAATGAGAAACCTGATTACTGATTTTTTTATTCGAATGCGGAATTTAGTAAAGTGAATTTTTACGTGCAAGAAGCTGATCGTGAGCTTATATATCTCTGAATTAACCTTGAAAACTTCATTTTAAAATTTCAATGTAAAAATGAGCCATAATAATTGCTTAAGAAATTTAAATTGAAGAACCTCGCCGGCATCCTGCGATGTTGAGCTTTTGTTTCCTTGTCCTAATTGTTGTGCGAATTACCATTCTTCCATTTTCTACTCTCCCAGAACTGTAGAATAATTACTAGAAGCTGAAATATATAAGAAAATTCCTGTCATGTTTTGTAAATGCTGACAATTTGACTTCGGAATGATTAGAAGCACTGCGTTTTTGACAATGAGTGAAAAATTCCCTCAATTAGTTATGGTCAACAACTTCATACGGATTCTAATGCAAACTTATTTCTACTCTAAAATACGCTACCTTTAGAAGTTATCTGGCTCCAACCCACCTCTTACATAGGACTACAATGTGGAATATAGATACTATGCCATAATTTATCTTTATTCAACTACACCGGTAAAACAGTTTATTCTTCATAATTTACAGAAATTTGCTAGCCTCTTTAACGAAAACTATAAAGTTTTTGCGCATCTAAGAGTATTTATTTTTCAATTCAGAACTAGTATTTTTTAAACTCGTGGGAAATATTTTTTATTCAGGTACACAATTCATCTTTTGTCTGCTCGGTGAATTAAACACTCACGCTGGATGAGCTCCCCAACCTGACGCAGGTTCTGCTCATCAAAATTCTCATCTCATCCTTGCTAGACATGGGAATGGGCGATCGGATTATGACACACGGTGTGCCAAGGTTTCTTTGACGCGAGTAATTGCTAATTCGTTCCCAAGGATCGCTTCATCCTTTAAGGAATAGCTTTCCAAAATAAGCAGCTGTATCTTGATACACTCAGCTCACTACTCATTTTTCAAGGTTTAATTGAAATAAATGGCGTCGAAGAACTCGCCAAATTGTGTTTGTTACCCAAATTCAAGAGAAATATGAACTCTCACGGAGCTAGAAAGTGCGATGAAAAGATGAAGAAGGCCTAATTTTATCGAAGAGTGCATTAGTTCGGTGAGGGAACTAGTTTGAAATTTCATTTAGTATTCAGTGAACAACTTGACTTTGTTTCCCCACGAATTGAGCAACGGAACTGATTCTTTTTTAGCAAACCATGATGGAAAAATCATCCAGGTAATAGATTTCCAAATTTACTTCTGGTTTCACGGTGTTTTTTGCACGGTACAATGCAGCATTGGACGAAAAGTAAATGTAAAATACAGGTTCATCAAATTGTATTCGAAAATTTTCCTCCCCGATAATGAATTCCTTCAGAATGTAGGTGGAAATTTCTTCTTTAACGATCATGTTAAAAATCTTGTCAAGCATATCGTAGGCTACTGAATGGATGACGGTTGGTCGCGCATAATTCGGCTATAATTTTGTACCAGGGTGTGAATGAAAACCATGAAGGAATATTTCTGGTGCGTTTCGGTACGACTTTTGTTATTCTAAGTTTCAAAGTTAACTGTGCAATAAACGTACATGCAGTGATTCGGAGGTGCACTTTGAAAACAAATTGTCTGACCATTAAGATTTCTCTCAATTAGGCCTCCCCCTTACCTCGAAAAACCCCTTATCGCAGCGCACACACTATCTCGGTGCTCTCTGGCAACAGCGTCAAACTAAAAGGACATTTGTGGCTATCGGTGTTGCCTCGACGCCAACAAACACACGCCTCACCAGGAGTTCAAATGCCGCTCAGACGGTGGCATCCATGCGATCAAACACTATGATAATGGGGCTCAAAATGACCAATCCAATAGCCGGCTAACGA
This sequence comes from Hyalella sp. 3TK10, assembly GCA_039513755.1. Classification (NCBI taxonomy): domain Eukaryota; kingdom Metazoa; phylum Arthropoda; class Malacostraca; order Amphipoda; family Hyalellidae; genus Hyalella; species Hyalella sp. 3TK10. Next base: position 10,490 of record JALHKN010638182.1, read on the forward strand.
TGTCAATTAGTCCACGATCTTGCTTAATTTAGGCAATGGAATCTATCTTCGAACATGTTGGGAATGATAGCAATTGATTTTTATCCTCCAAATTCGGAAGCTTGCAGATAGCACGCAAAGAACTGAATGTTGAGTTATGCTGTTTTGAGATGGGCCGGCAAAAAATGGGTTTTTAGAAAAGATGCTACAGCTTGATGCTATATCGATAATGTCAATGGCCATCTCCAAGCAGAAAATAAAACGACAAACTACTCGTTGCATGATATAATTACTCAATAACTCACCTATCTCAAAATTAAATCAAAATCGCCTTCCAATAATGAAAAACTACGCTGCCTCTTAAAAAAGGAAGTCACCGAAGGAAAATTTGCCATAACTTGATCAAGTTCGTATGATCTGATCCTACAGCCCGAAAAGTTCTTCCGAGCTTTCCGTCTCGATTATCCAGCCGTTTCTGTGTTGATTACTCTCTGACGACTTAATTAGGGAGAGTCTACAGCATATTGAGCAGTTCTTAGCATAATATATTGAGCATTAACGTTGAGCCCATTAGTGTCTATATTAAGAACATATTTTGCTCGGGCTCGGAGGTCATGTAAATGATGAGATTTTTGCGGCAAGATTACTGAAATAATAAATCCTTTGGATGCCCCTATGGAGAAGCCACGAAATATTATTAATTAATTCGTTTACTAACTTTGAACTGAAATCTGATTAGCTCTAAGACTTGGAGAGAGTTTGAAGTTCTACATTTTTTGTTCGGCTAACAGTTTGAATCTCATGAATAATTTTAGTTAGATTTAATTCAGACTTTGGAAATGTGAACAATATATTCTGTCGGAATACTTAGCATGTTGTGATGATCTGATTTATTGCGCGATAATTTCGATCCAGATATCTGATCCTCTGGATTAGTCACTTTGTCAAATCCAGAAATTTACCGGACACTTTAATATCACAACTGATGTATGAGAAATTCTCAAGGATGGACAACAGTTAAAATTCTAATTCAAACGAGACATACATAAATTTTTATATCGCTACGTCACACATGTGAAAAATTCGAATCAGTTTAATGAACACCTGAAATGTCTACCTCTTCACAGGAGTTCCGTCTACATCTGCGTCCCATTGGTCATTTAGAGAAATTTTAATAAAAGGTAAACTGAGCTCATTTAGTGACCAACTGATGAGCGAGCCCACATTTCTAATAGAAGCATTTACGTCCATGGATGAATAGTAGTAGAAATAATAATTGGATTACGATCGATGTACCAGCCGATTATTTTACCAAACATGTATGTAAACAGATGTTCGGTAAGAGACTCGGAATTTAGAATTCTAACAAAGTATATTTTTAATATTACAACAGAAATCCTACAGCTTGCCATTGCTCGATTTATACAATTAGCCAATTTCAGATAGTAAGCAGTAAGCACTAAATTACGATCAACTTTGAGTTTACGATCATCGTATTTTTGAGCATGGAGGCACCGGGCATATAGTGCGGAATTACAGTGTCGCGCAGCGTCCACCCGTGGCATCCCCTTTAATATGTTGTTGGCGAGCAGCCAACTACAGCTCCATCTAGTTCATGCCACCCTATTAAAATTCCTAGGCACATTAGCGACGGCCAGAGTTCAAAAATTGAGTGTCCACAGATAAAACGCCTTTACAGAGAGAAAACAGTTCAAACATCCATGCTTGTCAGGCTGAATTAATTCTGAAAAGAAATTAATCTTATTCCCTAGAAAGAAAACGTAAGCTGAAAGTATGAATAAGCACCTGCATGATATTCAGGTTATTATACGGAACCGTTTCCCTATGTGTGTGGCTTCAAATGGTGATCACCGCTGAAATAGATTTGATTGCTGATGAACGCGAACGGAGGACTTCTTTGATGAACGATCGGCACTTGGAAGCAAATTATGTTGAAAGCCCCCATATGGACATGAACATCTCTTGGAGTTCATAAACGAAATTTGTATCTTAGAGCTACATTTTTGATGTCTTCATACTTAAAAGAGATGTTCCTGAACACTTTGGTGTTTCCATGTATATGCGGATTTGCGCTTTCCCCCAAAAATATATTAGCAAACAGTGATTACAATTGTAAATTTGTTCATGCATGCTGAATTGAAGATATTTTGGAAAAACCTGAAATTAATTGTCTAATGCATGCATCTAATTAGGGATCAAACCTTTCGCAATGCACATGCTGACTGAATATTGGTTTTTCTAAAAACTCTAAATAATACTCAATTAAATTAAAACTTCAAGCTTTTTCATAGGCACAAATTCTATCTTGGGAGTCATGAAGCTCTTTTTAAAATACTCTAATCTAGTATATCGATAAGTCTTTAAAGGCTTATATCAAATCTGTGAATCATTATACTAAAAGCAACGCGAATTAAAGATCTTTAATTCCTCTTCTCACATACTGATTGCAAGTTGAGAAAAATGTATGATGAATTTTTCTGAACTTTGTTACATCGATTAGCAGCTCACAACTCAGCTGCATGGAAGCTTGCTACTGCGTAATTAAATTGGATCTATGGCTTCATCAGGCATCAGACCAAATTCATGAAAATCCTTACAATCGGCAGTGGTGCCGCTTATTTCAATTATCATAATGATAAAATACAGTACGTTTTATGAAATGTCATATAGTGTAGATGCAAGTCATAAAAATTTGTAATTCATCACATATACGGGAACAAAATGATTAGAATTTTTCAATTAATATGAAGGAGATTACGAAAAGTAATTTCTCATTAGACCAGTTAAAATTAACTAAAGTCCACTGAACGTAACAGCTTTCAAGAGGAGGATTGGAAGAGTTATTGTAGATTCAAGGCATTATAATGTTCCTCGACCAGTTTGAAGAAGCGTGTATGAATCTATTCAATGCTATTTTTCACCTCACAGCTTTAGGAATTCTATCGCTGCTTGTAAGTCTGGTGCAGCATTGTAACTTAGTCCTGGTGTCGCTGCAATCAGATAAACTCCGTTGCAAAAGTGAGAAAGTAAAATACAGCGTGGATTTTATCTTGACAGTTTCAAGCCTGTACACGACACGTGTCAAGAGTTGCTTAGCGAATATGTGTTGTGATTAAAAGTATACGTTTCCGGGCAGCCCCGACTGATGGTTGGTGACTTACCATCGGCATCACTTCGAACCCAGGCATATTTTATGCACCAATCGCTCGAGAGGAGAAATAAATCGGCCTAGAAGCTCGATAGCGACACTCGCATCTACACGGAAAAGTAATCCGGCTCTAGCTGGGGACCACGTAATATCAGTAATAAAACACTTGTGTCAACAGTGCCCTGATCTACTGCTAACGTGCAGGTAGACTTTAGAGTTGGGGATAAGTTTTTCTCTAAAGTAAATCCGGATAAACTAATGGCTTCAGTGACATCAGGTACATCTTTTCATTACAAATGCTTTCTACATTTTCAAAAGCTAATAGATTTAGTGACATGGGAGATATTTTTCTTTAATCAGCAGCTCCTTGCATCTAGTATATTCAGTAGAGTTAAGAAGTTTATGATGCAAAAGTTGGCAAGTATAATATTGAAGATCAAATAACTTACGACCTCTAGATTGTAATTCACTATGAAGCTGCCGGACAACTTACCTGAGATTCATCTGATGAAAAAACTCATGCCTTTCCGTGCTCGCTGCCTGCAGCTTTCAAACACGATCACTGGACGATGTCTAGATTTGAACTAAACTGGGGCGCTGAGAAATACCGATTGTAAGTGAACCAATTCTAATTTATGGCCGGCTTGTCCTACTAACCCTTTCGGTCCACATTTCTACCGCTGGTTGCTTGCGCAGATGCACGCACTAATAAAAGGGTTGACCCACTTAACTGATCTACTTCGGGCAGTAACCATGAAAAATTGAACTAAATTGCTTCGAGATGCATTGGGTTTTTTAATTTGAAGAACGCATTTGAAATGTCAATTTTCGTCATCTGCTCATGGATGATGTATGACGTAGTCAATTTTGTGCGTGAGATGCTTCAAATTCTATTATAAAATTCATTGTTTTTTCTTCTTTTACATGTCTTTTTTCATGCCTACAGTTTCGGCAAAGAGAGAAAAACTCGTAAATTTAATCACTTCTCTAATTTAAATCGAACACCCCAAATAAATCATGANTTTAATCACTTCTCTAATTTATGTCGAACACCCCAAATAAATCATGAAATTCTAAAGTAAATAGACTGTTGCATTAGCCCTCGAATAATTTTTACACTAACAAGCGCTCCTATTAAAAAAACTTTAGATTTATCGTGCAATGATTATCGGTCTCTTGCTACGTAAATCATAGGCCTCCCAGGACCAAAGTTTATGCGTCATGTATCGTCGCCCCAGTTAAAAAGTTCCCACAGATCGACGCACAGTAGGAAATTTTTCACGCTCTGGTTAAATTAACGGGATCGGAAAACCGGTCAATTCGGAATGCAACACTTTTGACCACAATTGAAATGACCGCATCAGTACAGACGTACGTTACAATAAGCCCAGCTCGATGTCACTGAAACCAGTATAACTGTCACTTACTTCTTAGATGAGTCGTATAGTATCAATAATTTTATAAAAAAATTGGATATGATTTATAACGGATTCTTTTTTGCCATGGATAGAAGACTAAATACCATATAGCGATGGCAATACATTTTAATTTAAATACCATCTTTGAATCACAACGTTCTATTCTCTGTACTCGGAAACAGTTCTATGAAGAACTATCTTTTATTGCTAAGTTTGTAACTTTGTCAATCTTCATAAAAATTTACCTTCAGAATAACTTTTTACCTGCTTCAATCTCCATTTACACAACGATTACCACCAGAAAATAAAACTAATTAATACTAAATCTGTGCTTGTTGCAGTACGTTTTCTCATATCATAATAGAATAGAGCAGCCTCGATATGACTCGCATATTCAATTCATTCTGTTTGTTTAGTGAATCATATTGCGCCAGCACGCACTAAAAAATTACCTGCCTATTTGAAAGCTCTCAATGCGAACATTCTTGATAATGAATGTGCTGTAAAAAACGAGAATTATGCGTTAACGTCCGCAGTCCATGCTCTCTATTGATGTCCAGTCAATAGAGTATAGGTGGCATTGCGTGAGGAGTCCTAATAGTAGTTGAAGGTCGTGATTGACT
>JALHKN010638845.1:0-10523 GCA_039513755.1 Hyalella sp. 3TK10
ACTTAGACGACCCCAACCCGACGCCTTGAGAATTTGTTTAAGAGTCAAAGCTTTCAACTCACGATTATTCGTGCGATTCCTAAGTACACTATTTTACCTAGCGATTTGAATAGCAACAAACGTAAAAATTGCTTTCAGATTTTACACACAAATTAACATGCCAGAGTGATAGCGCATATGTGTAAATCATACATTATCTACCATATATCCATTAAAACCATCGGGGGTCTTTTGAAAATCTTTAGTATAAATAAAGTGACAAAGACAAGGGGACTAAAATTAAACATTTTGCAACGTTTCAAAACCAAGTAAAAAATCTAATAATTTTACAAAGGACGTTTTGAGATTAATTACTCCATCAACTAAAATGAAAGAATATATTGAGTCACATGTTTCAACACATAAAGAATATATATATGTTTCAACACATAAAGAATATATTGAGTCACATGTTTCAACACATAAAGAATATATATATGTTTCAACACATAAAGAATATAATGATTCACATGTTTCAATTCATAAAGAATATAATGATTCACATGTTTCAACTCATAAAGAATATAATGATTCACATGTTTCAACACATAAAGAATATAATGATTCACATGTTTCAACTCATAAAGAATATAATGATTCACATGTTTCAACACATAAAGAATATAATGATTCACATGTTTCAACTCATAAAGAATATATTGAGTCACATGTTTCAACACATAAAGAATATATTGAGTCACATGCTTCAACACATAAAGAATATATTGAGTCACATGTTTCAAAACATAAAGAATATATTGAGTCACATGTTTCAACACATAAAGAATATATTGAGTCACATGTTCCAACACATAGATAGTGGGAAGAACATCCATAGGACTTTGGAATATTATTTATGAACACTTGGTAGTATTATGTACCTGGGCGTCAGGCCTCGACAGCTTAGCGCCGAGGGCGAAGCCACCACCAACACCCAGGGTTCCGAACGCGCCAGGGTCCAGCCACATCAGCGGGCCTCGGGGTCTGATATCAACATATTAAATTAATTGCTAATCGGAAGGGTCGATAAATTCTTATGCTCAAAATATCCATACAACATTGTAGTTTCTTAGAACAAAAATGGTATCCATTCGAGACGCTGTCATGGAAAAAAAAATTAATTTTCGTTACTTGGCATGGAGTTTGCCTCTCCAGCGTAATCAAGTCAACGAATAAGCTCATTTAATTAAACTTTTAATTGAATGAATCCTTAACATGAGGATATATGAAGCAGAGCCCACAAAGTCCATCAAGAACCAGGGTGGAAATTAAGACGAAGAAGGACGGGAAACTTAGCAGAAATTGAAGTCTTCAACGTGAGTAACTTGAGAAATGAAGCTCATTTTATAGATGTAATCCTGAACCTGAGGATGTAGGAGGCAGTGGCCACGAAGTCTCCACCATCGGCCACCAGGACGGCGTCGTCAGGCAAGGCCTCCTCGAGCTCCATGAAGAGCTTCAGTGGGTTCAGGTGCTGCTCAGGTGCCACCTCCGCCAACTGAACGAGTTCATCTCACTTTATTGTATGCTTAATTAAACCATACTCGTTGGAATACCAAAATGAAATTACGCCAAATTCATTAAACAATTTTCGTAGCAATGTTACATAGAATTTATGACTGATTAGTTAGACAACACTCGAAGGAGATTCATAATGAATAAATGAACAAGTTTATTCGCATGAGCAGTGGGAAGTTGACTTACAATTCAGGTAGAAATAACAATATGAAAAAGAGGACAGATTTGTCCGCATGGGCAGTGAAGGCTTAATTAACTTGAAACAAACTTAGAATCCAGCTACTTCTGGGCTAATTCTGTTAATCACTGCACTAACAAAATGTGTACGTAGAGATTCCATAAACATGTAAATTAAGCCAACAACTAGAAGGGACGCATTAATCCACACGTTACGCGCTATTTGTACGTGTTTCATCCACTTTCATACCTACTTCTACCCCAGCAATGCTATTACTACTAGTATTGCAAATTAATGTGCATGCAATTGAAGTTAAAATCTTTGGTTCAAACCAAGCCGCGAATGCCAGAGCATCTCAATTATAAACAAATTCTCCATTCTCATAAATTCTTATTCTCAACCGATCAGAATTTATGGAGATAAAGCTACAGATTGAGGAATGAGGCTTATTTTTTTTTTTACCTGGAGGGAGGGTTGATAGTGATGAAAGAAAAAAAGTACCTTGGCGTTGCTGACTTCTTTCTCCTCGTCCCGAGCAGCGAGCTTGGAGACCCAGTCCTCGTCGACAGAGTAGCCCGACACCGCCGAGCTCAAGTCCTTCAGGAAGGTACCAACGTCACCCTGCACCGCCACGGTAGGCTTCCAGAACATGTCCGAGTTCTGGGGGGTAAATACGAGTGGCTAAAGCCCTACGCTTCCTGACCATGTCTGAGTTTAGTGATTTATATGCGAGTGGCTTCTAAAACATGAATTTTCAAAATCAACCTCCAAGTGGTTCATTTAAGAAAGTTATCATAAAAGTACTACAAACTTTATAAAGCTGATCTTTGTTCCTGTTGACGGCGATGATCTTGGCTTTCTTGTTGAGACTCCGGCCATAAGACAGACGGAAGTCACAGACAGAGCCAGCCAGAACGATCACGTCGGCTTCCTTCAGACAATCGCCACGCTTCTGACGCATCTGGATGCTTGACTGACGGCCTAGCGAATGATAGGAAATATAACAGACCATAATTACCTGCGATAACTGTGATGATACTACGAAATATTTTAGACCATAATTAGCTGCTTTAACTATGTTCATAAACCGAGACACACATAATGAACGGCGGTGATGATAGGGGATATATGAGATCTGATTACCGGCGGTGATTACAGAATGTATATTAGTCCTGATGAACGGCGGTGATGATATGGGATATATGAGATCTGATTACCGGCGGTGATTACAGAATGTATATTAGGCCTGATGAACGGCGGTGATTATAGGGGATATATGAGACCTGATTACCGGCGGTGATTACAGCATGTATATTAGACCTGATGAAAGGCGGTGATTATAGGGGATATATGAGACCTGATTACCGGAGGTGATTACAGGATGTATTTTAGACTTGATTAACGGCGGTGATTATAGGATATATATGTGACTCTCAAGCGACTAATGAATAATGTAGAAAAATATATAAGTTACTGACCCAAGAGGCCTCTAGCCATGCCCCCCAGGAAGCAAGGGATGNGGGTTGCCTGGCTACCCACCACGATCACCGGCTTGTGGGCCTTGCACAGAATGGCAGCACATTCCTCCACTGCACAGTTTTAAGTTAATACATCATCCAATTCCGTGAATAAAGTCTTGTTGAAGAATCGCTAACATAATTGTTACATTTTACACTGTAATTCTCATTGTTGCACTTTATACTTCATATCTTAATGCCGTAAAGGCACACAAGCTTATTTACCATCAAGTCCAACACAGATTAAATAATCCAGTTCAGCAAACGTAAATTCGATTCACTAATCCAGTTCGGCAAAGTCAATAAGTTACCCAGTACCGTAAAGTATTTAACATTCTTAATTATTAATCACTTTCAAATGACTTCCTAGGCAAGAATATCACATTTGGAACTACTAACAGAAAGCGATCAGAATCATAGCAATTATTATTTAGCTATACTAAATAATGAAACCTTCTAACTCTTCAAAACACTTCATACCAATGAATAAAAATGTAATGCTTTAAAACATTTTAAATCTATAACTAAATAATAGATATACATTTTTGCTGTCCCACCAGTGCTATGAGGGGCGATGGGGATGTCAAGTGGAAGGGGAGTGTGGTCCCTTGATTCCCAGGCGCCAGCATACAGATTCTTCAGGTAGTACTGCATGTACCACTGCACCACCTGCCGCACAGATTGATATTTACACTTCCTGTACCATCTGCATGCACTCATCATGCTGCAACCAATGTATCCCAGTGCTGTGGGACAGTACAGAGACAAGGGGATTGGACTCATCATGCTGCTACCAATGATCAAGACGATTTAACGCAGGTTTTTGCAATGACTTCAAAGGAGTCACTCAAATTGTATATTTACAACTCACACTAAAAACTTGAAAGTTATTGATCAAGCTGAAACAAGTGGAAATATAGGACTATACCCTCTGCTGCATGTTCTTAGGTGGGGGTCCGGGAGGAGCAATCTCACGGGCCACCATGGGGTATGGGTACAGCACGTCTATGGGGAACTCCACAAACACAGGACCTGGCCAAAAAGAAGCTCATGTAAAAAAGATACAGTATAAAACACATTTATTGTATAATTCCAGGACAGAAAATGTGGTGTCAAGTCAATATATAAGATTTGATTATCACAATAGGTAGTTGAGAAGCACAGTAATAATGCTTCAGGTGGTCAAATTCAATTCTGATTACTACGTGCAAGCCACAGTCACAAACCTGGCGTGCCGGACTGTGCCATCTTAAGTGCCTTCTGCAGGGTAGGTGCAATGTCTCTGACGGACCTGACGGAGGCAGTAAACTTGCATAGGGGCTTGAAGAGTGCCAGCTGGTCAATATCTTGTAAAGCTCCTCGACCTTGCAGAATGCTTGCAGCAGCACCACCTTCAGAATTATGAATAACTTCAATACAAATAATTTTTTCATCTGATCTTCATGAGGTGCAAGAGTTTACCTGTTTCAAAATTGAAAATATGATCATGATGTTGTCCCAACATTTTTAACCATGGAACTCCTTTAAAAAGGCCAAAATTGGATTAAAGGCTTGCCCATGTCTCCAGACTGAGATTAATTAATGTTAGCCAAGATTGGCTTCAAAGCAGTTTGGTGAGGTGAAGCTTTTACCACTTTCTTTTATCATACATTAAATTATGTTGTGACATAAGAACACATATGGACAAAGTTTCATACATATTTACCCATAAGCAAGACAGGGCTCTCAGCCATCTGTGCATTCTTGACAGCAGTAATGGTGTTGGTGAGACCAGGTCCTGCTGTCACCACAGCCACACCCACATTGCCTGACATTCGTGCCACAGCATCCGCAGCATACACTGTGGTCACCTGCAATGCAAATTAAAAGTTTCCAGTTGTGAGATAACTTATGTAATACGTTTTTGGTATCAGTTAAGTTGCTGACTCACCACAAAGTGAAGAAATATCTTCTAGAATAATGAAAATTGATACACTTCATCAATACAGACAATCCAGAGTAGCAAAAATACCACAATTTTGGACTTTCTACTTCATTGAAAATAGTGAAAATTTCTTGAATCACTGAACATCAAACTCGCAACCACAGAGAGAATGTATATTTATTGACATCAACATTTCTTAATGATTGCATAAGTAGTTAACCTCGTGTCTAGTATCCACAACACGGATGCCTTCCTTCTCAGCTGACACAAGGATTGGTGAGATGTGACCTCCAGAAAGTGTAAAGATCTGCTTCACATTATGCTTCTTGAGCACATCCACCACAATCTCTCCTCCATGACGGTTGCTTGTGGGATCTACCTGTAGCACATCAGGAACATTACAACATTTCAGTGTATTGACAGCTAACAAAGTTCATGGCAGAAAGCACTTTAGAAAATTAATGCACCATCAAAGATATTGAAAAGTTAATTTAAATTTAGCTGACATCAATATTGATCAACATAATTATTGCAATTGGGTGAATCAGATATTCTTTATCAATACCAGTGCATAGCCCTAAAAAATGTACCTACAAAAATTGCCTCAAAGATATGGCTGTTGGAAGAATTTGTAACAGGTATTGGAAAATAGAAAGTACCGTAATGTATCTATCGAATTCATAAATTGATTCAAACACAGTTTTAACTAATAAATTAATTGCATACCTTATGACTCCAGATGTAAGGTAAGTTGAACTTGGACATAAGCGTCCCAACTCCCAGCCCCACCACAGCTGAGGATGCAAACAGTAGAGCAGAGACTGAGAAGTAGTCCTCCATGCTGCGATGAAATGACTCAGGCAACAAACTTTTCACGCTGCAAAGCAAAATAAATGGAGTTACACACAACTTACACTATAATAAATTTATTGTTTCACAAACTAACTAAGGCAATGAAAGTTTATTTTCTCAAGCATTGACAGCCAGGCCATAAATATATCATATACATCATAACTTTAAATTAACTTGAATACCTACTGTAACCTACATACCAAGTACTAAACTATTTTAAAGTATACCTACCGAGTACAATATTATTTGTATATTTCCTGTCATAAATCATTTAACCTTCAAACTAAATAGAAGCCAAACATTGTTATTTAATTCCTAGAAATTATTGTGTAATCATCATTTAATTAACATTTACTACTGTATTATACAAACATTGATATTTCTCTATTATATTTTGTTTATATCTATAAGGTTAAGTTTTTTATTTATCAAGAAGTAACAATAGTATATTGCTGCTTGCTTCCTTTCAATATTATGGCTTGAAGGGTTTTTGTGACTTTTTTATGTTTTTTTTAAACAGACATAGAAAACCAATCATAATTTTAAACAAGTTTTGATTGAACAATAGAATTTTATTTTTGTTTATGGTTAGCAGAGTACTCACTTAAATGCATTTATATCACGTGAATGATGATTGAAGTGGTCCTGAGACACAGATTGTTCAACAGAATTGGAAGTAGAATCTAAAATTGAAAAGTCAGTACCTGCACCTACAACTGATTGAGCTCTTCTATATGGTGTATTAGAAGTAGGATTTATCCAAAATGATTTTTGAGATAAAACAGTTCCTGTTTTAGAATAGACTGAGAACTCAGAACTGACAAGAATAGATGAATATTGTAGAGGTCTCAAAAATCTAAGAGTTCCAACTGAAAAAATAGACTGCAGGAACATTCTACTTAAATAAAGCGCAACATCTGGAAAATGAGGGCATCAAGGTAATTCTTAAGACAATAACAGCCAAGAGGCCCAAGGGAAGCAACTAATACGGATCATACCGCACCGCAAATAGAGATCGCGATTGCAATTTCCGACTAACAGTGCAACACAGCTAATTCGATCGTTAAAACAACAAGTAGTGAAAAATATTTCACGAGTAAACGAAATAAAAACGTTACGTAAAAATATGATAATTTATTTCCTTCATTTTAACTACAATTTACAAAGATCATTATCCAATAACCTGTGAGTCTGTGACTCTGAACTATCTTTTTTCTTTCATATCCGTCGCCTTTTCGTGACTTCGGAGAGCACACATCATCCGTTTCAACAGAAACTAATACGTAATTTATTTTCATGGTCTACAGTATCATGAAATAACACATTTAAATCCTGTGCATCAAACATTTATGAGTATTTGGAGTGAAATTTTTTAACATTGGACATGGATCCACAAATAGCCTCCTATATTCAAATATTTTTCTAATACTAAATAAATTATAACTTTCCAAATCAAGCATCGGGAATTTATACAAATCATAACATTTACGAATGTAAAGTATGACTAACTAAATCAAGAAAAAACACAGTTTTTTTGCTTAACCGTAGTCATGATGTGAAAAACAGGAATATAGTCCGAGCACGCATTCAAAATGTTGCATTACGCCGATTCATTCTCTAAGCTGTCAACCCAAGTAGACAAAATTCCATATTATGTACGTTTCATCATCAAAGTCTTGAATCAACAAAACTCTTTGCTATTATTCTGGACTATAAACCTGTTATCTCTTTGAGTTAAGATCTAATTTCATCATGCAAACGACCGAGCATGTGACACTAGCACTTACTGGAAGGTTGACAGCTCGTGTGCCGGTCCGCCTCAGCAACCTAGTAGGTAAAGTTGCTGGTTCCTGACAACCAGTGAGGGTCAGAATTAGTATCTAATCAGAACAGATAGTGCAACTTGCTTAATCAATCGAGCATAGAAGATTTCATCGCTCATCTCAGAATGCCTGTTTGATGAAAGAACACTCATCATAGTACTAAGGTAATGTTTACCGGTAAATGTTTATCTCTGTGAGAGTATTAATGCAAATATCTCATGCCCCAGCAATCTACTGAAGACCAAGCGACTGAATGGTCTTCTCTCTTTCTTGCTTGAACACACAGTCTAAATAGCCACAAATTTCTTAGTGATCTCTAGCGGAGTCTGACACAAACGGCCGGTCTACGACAAGACGTATAGCGCACTGCCTTACGCAGCCTATACAATGTAATTAATGCAAATAAGCAACTAATATTCATGATATACAGTGATCGTATCGCTAGTACTCACATTATAATTTTACTTTATGTTGAGGTAGACGGCATGTAGTTAAATTTAGAGAAATATGATATGGTAATATGTTAACAATAACATTGAACAAGAATCAATTGTTTGATACGTCATATATAAGTGAATTAATGAAAAAATACGTATTAACATAGGAAGGTATTAAACAAGTGCTACAAATTAGTTAATTACTGATAAAAATCGCTAGAATCGGATACTTAATTAAGAGAAGTGAAGGCATACACACCCTGTCTCGAGACACGACCGGCGCGTGATGCAGAGCTGAACTGAAGTAATCATCACTGTGTGGCTGCCAGATGTACGAGGTACGATCAAGCACATGATCGTATATGGATTATAGCTTGAGAGGCTAATCTTTCGTATCTGTAAATGCGCTGCTGGGCGCCAGATAACAGTAAAAATATGATATGGGAACCCCACAAAAAACTTTTATTTAAAAAAAACAGTTACACACAAGTGATTCGTCAAGCATGTGTACAAACAATAATATCAATATTAATATATTAATTTACAATCAAAAAGTTATTGGGAGACTACATGCGTTTTCAAACAAGAAAATAACTTTACTTCTAGTCCAGAATTACTCGTCCTAAATGCAGTCTACGTACAAGAGATGTAGTTATCTTTAATTTGTAGATAAACCCTGTGAGCAGCATGTGCCTCTTGGCCAATTCTTGTTAGTTGAGTATACTGGATTTACAGGATAACTTTGAGTGGGCATTGTTGTCAAGATATTCCGAATATAGATTGAGACAAATGGGTGTCATGGACAGAGATACACAAAGGTATTAATTATTAATTAGGTATCTCATCTTGTGATGATAAATATGATTCAACTAAGAAAATCAAAATTAGAGACAAGCAATTTGACGTGATAAATGGTCCCACAAGGAGCTACTTGTCACCGATAGGGTTAAACTAGAATCAATTAAACGAAGAACAGACACGCTACAGAACTCAAATAAGAGCAGGACTTCAAAAAAGTACACTTCTTGTGACGCCTCTCTTACGTGACCTTCGCTCCCAGGCATTGGTGAGCCCTCAATTAAATTTTAACGAACCTTTCACTGAATTGAGTAATTTTTTCACTGCCCTAGAGGACCGATCGGTAAGACGCTATTCCTCCCAGCAATGTAGATTGATCAAGCGGGGGAGGGTAAGGCGCCATGACAGCTTTCTTGAAACCTCTTATGAAGAACAGTTAATGCAGCGTAGATTTATTAATGCGTCAATATATGCATGAAAGTAAAGGGAATCAGATCAAACTGGTTTTTGCTTGGAATTATGGTACAGTTAAATTTTGCGTACGGTGTTCTATCTCTTCGTTGACCAAATGTACATGAATATAGATGCCGATAAGTTGAGCTGTTATGAGCAGTGTGCGCAATACGGCAGTCACCGTAACTCGTGTTCGCACGTGTAGTTCCAGTTTGTATGAGGTTACGAGTCGTTAGTTTTTACGATGCATTTGTAGTGAAACAACAAGGTCATTAACGACCTTACTGTCACCGTGAGTGTATGGTTAAAGGCCTTCAGTGAACTAACGAAGACTGGTATATATATGAGCTGCTGCAACTCTCAATACTCACACTTGCAGCAGCAGCGCCACTTGTAGCATATCATCTCTCGCAGCATTTAAAACAATGATTGCCATTTTGGTAAGTGAGATGACAACTTATGGATGGACCTGCAGTTGTTGTTACTGAGTAAACCGGCCGCTGGGACAGTCTGTTTGAAACGCAAGACTAATGCCTTATCGTAACTTTCTTGCCGTGCTATTTCTAAGAATATTGTACAGTTTTGGATTAAAGTTTAAGTATAAAACATACATTATTTTTGCTATGGTAAAACCATATCACTTCTTGATAAAAGATTGAAAGATTATTTTGGAAATTTGTTGTAGCTCAGTTGATTCATAAATCGAGAAAATTAATTATTAATCATAAATTTGGAATCAAATCATTTATTTTAAGTAAGTCGCACAATGTACCTGGTGAGCGTACCAGAACATGTGTGCATACCCTCCAATTATGAGGATACTTAACATACACTGCATTAGTTTGATGAAACCTTAGGTGCTTTATTAAACTTAATAGCTCGAATTGTAAATGAAAACAAAGAAACTTTAAACACAAATAAATATGTGTAACCAGCAGCAATTAGATGTTAAACGAAAGATTTACAAAGTTTTAAGTGCCTCTC
>JALHKN010640770.1:0-10328 GCA_039513755.1 Hyalella sp. 3TK10
GGGTTGGGATTTTCATCAGCAATTACGATATTGCAAGTCCATGCGCCAATCACCAACCAGGTTTCGTACAAGCCATGTCAATCGCGATGTGGAGTTCAAATTTACTGACTTACATGCGCTTGAGATAAGGGTACAAATTTTGCTAACCTTATCCCTGGTTTTAGATCTGGAACAATTAATAAGCTCTCCATATTCTTTCAATCTCACTTCTGCCGATCGCAGCCATGAAACGTGACCCAAGGTTTTCGATCGTTTTAATCGTTTCTGACAAGCTAGTGGTTACCTTTGGGTAGGCATATTATATTTTTATTAACGAAGCATATCAATGCTAAAATATACAAATCGTTGGCATGTATTTTAGTTTAAAATGGGCTGAATTGCAACGAATTATCCTACACGAATAATTCGCTGCAATTATTATATGAATACCGTTCATTCGGCTTGCACTTCGTTCAAATGCAATTTTTTTAGAAATGAGTCGTAATCTCATTTAGCCGAAAAACAAAAGAGCATGGCTTCCAAAAACCAAAAGTTAATACATAGCATTCCTGAAATTATATTTTGAATTATTCCGAAAGTAGGTGCCGTGAGTACTAATTTTTTTAGTTTTTCTTCAATTTAAACCTAAAATTTAGCTCATTCTTCATACAGAAGAGCACGTATTGAGGTGTATAATGTTCTCTTTCATGAACTAATAAAATCTCAAAATTTGAAATGAACACTGAAATGAACTGCAAAATAAATTCAATGTTTGACTGCTTGCATTCCAGAGACGACTGGAGAAAATCGGCGTGGGTGAAGTGTTCCCACGCAACCTTGTCTTCATTTACATGCTGTTAACTTTATGCAAAAGAGGATCACCAGTGCGGGGGATTTGCAGTAAAATTCTTGCGAAAAGTTACAGCGAAAGAATTTTCGCAGACGACTTTCTGCAGCAGGTGATATTTTCAGAAACGAATTGTGCAGCTTGGCATTCATTTGTACTTTTGAATCGTATTGGTTACTTTTAGAAGACAAGCACAAACTAAATTTACGTCCATTTGTCTTATAACCCTGCATTTGTTGGGTTGAGTGTACATCTGGGTACATCTACAACTCAAAAGTTTATTACGATGCTTATACATTAACATTCATCCAAAAGTTTTTAGGACTTCCATGCCAGATTTCACTGCGTGAGGTATCATAATTTCATTCAACAAATAAACAACAATAATATAATAAATCATATGAAAGTGTAATCTTCTAACTAATAATCTTTGTAATTACAATTTCGTTAGTGTACATTTCTTTCTCACCCACCTGATTAAGGAAATGATGCCCGTCATCTTCGCAAATGCCTTCGAGGGTTCTTCTGCACGGCAACTTTCTCATGGAACACAATTTTCATGTACGCTTATAAGCCCTTATTTTATGCAGCTTATAAAGGTTTGGCTTTTGTTAGAATGGGGGGCATAATGATGTAGAATTGCTAATGATCTTCACTTTTTGCGTGGGTTGAAATGTTTTAATTTGTGTAAAAAATTATTTAGTGTTCTGCATATATTATGCTGAGAAATTACCTGCTTTGAGCATAATAATGTACAAACAAGTATGTCCTTTGAAGAAAAATAGATCAAATTTTCAACAGAAATCTGTATTTTTTCAAGAATGAACATTTAGATTTAGTTCTCAATTATTTAGATTCTATAAAGAACAAAATTATCCAACTGTTTCCGGCTGACAGATGGAGAGCTTCGGAAGTTTGACTTCGGGGAGCATGAAAACCGACGTCGCTACGGCCACAGGAGGCCCCCGGCTTACGACGTGTCCAGTATACCTTGCCCGGTGGCGGTCTACTGGGCAGAAAATGATAAAACCATCAAAATTAAGGTGAAAACTACTATGTCAATCGTCATTGCTTCCGCATTAATAGGTGAATTATTAAGAAATTAAATCTTACTCTAAAATTAAGTGGAAAAAACATTGCTGGGCTCGTTAACTTTATTATTATTTAAATGACATACTTTCCAAAAAAGTATCTAATTTTACGAGTTTTGAAGTCATGAAAAACTTCGTTATTATACAAAAATCATAATTACTCGAAAATTGTGAAATGTCCTTCACTTATTTCGTTCGACAGAACCTATACAATTATGGAAAGTTATGAAATTGGACAGAGGAAGTTAGAATGTATTTCAACTCTGAATTTTTAGTTGCTCCACAATTTAAATTCTTTTAAATTTAAGTGGCTCGGATAAATTATGAACCGAGACAGTAAATCATTCCACATATTTGAAAGTTCTCGTAATCGGACCATGCGACTAATTCCTATATTTTGCATCACAGTTGGTGCAGTCAAGTCAGTTTATAATACCAGTTGAGAGGTGGACTAAGTAATAATTTTTCATGGCTTGTCAAAAATTTTTGGTGAATCGTCAGATGAGGGTTTACCTTTAGTTAACACTGTGAAATGGCAAAATTCACAACAAATTTGAATAAAATCAACAAANTGACTTGGAAATTTCATCAACGTTCAATGTGGAAAAAGTTTCAGTTGTAAAAAATTAGCTTACAATCAGGGTGGTTTAATCAGTAACGTGATTCAAATCATTGAACTAATCAAATAATGATCTCATGCTCAATCCTTATATGTATAAGCCATACACATAAAATGAATCATCGGCATGTAATAAAAAAAATTCAAATTTCAGGACATCCAGAAACTTGAAGAAATTCTCCCAAGCTTCATCAGGAATTACCGCGTCGATAGCGAGTCCTTCGATCACGTTGACTTCGTTTACTCGAAGAAAGCTCGAGCATGGGTTTACGATGACATTGTTGAACTCCTGGAACAATTCTGATGCATGGGCTTCTAAACGAAACCGTTGACAATTATTGACGAAATTTTGAATTCCAGTAGTGAAACTTTGCAATCGCTAAACTTATTATATCCATTAATAACGAATTTTGGGTGGAAACGAATTGCTGGATCTAGAATTTTCAGTTGTAGAATTTTTAGTAAAGTCATTAGTTGAACCTTGAAATTGTATGCAAATAAATGATTTTTTTTCTATGTGTCAAGTGAAGTAAAAACTGGGAAATATTTTTACTTTCTGTTGTCAGTACAAATTAATTTGATCAGTTGTCTAGATTTTATTTATCAAAAGTACAAATATCAATAACGTATGTGTAAAGCTATCAGATAAGTAAAGACTTTACGACAATTAGTTCCTGAAATTAATTTACCATTTTCTTTATTGTATGTGTTCAATTTTCCTTCCATTTAATTATTCCTTTTGTTATTTCTATTTCATTGAGTTACGAAATCATTCATTCAATGAGAGTGTGAGAATAATTCCTTCGACGAATGTGAGTCTTGATTCAAATGATATTTATGAATCAATTTTAAAACCCGAAAAAACTTACGCAAATTTCCCCCTCTTTTAATTGTTGACTATGGAAATCATATTTTGCTATTGAACATTTCAAGCTGATCATCGGCGGGCGAACCTCAAGCCATCTTTCAGCCTCCAAAGCCCCGCCTATAATTTACAATTGGAATTAACATTTTGCGCCAAAAATTGTTCCAAATGTTTAATCACTTCATAACTTATTCATCATTATTTTCCTACGGAATCTAAAGATCAATTGCGTTGAAATAAATCGGCTTATACAGAATTGTTTTCAAAATAATTGCATTCGTCAATCTATCATTTATTTCAATCTATTGTTCCCATTTAAACACAGAATTGTTCAATTGAATCAGGCCTTAGAGTAAGAGGGAGACATAAAAAAGGGATTCGATTCGAAGAAATAGAATTTAACGCATATCAGAATTGTTTCAAGCATTGAATTAGAAAATTAATTTAATACGTAAATAATATTGACTAGAGTGAGCGTGATGTTACAGTTTACGATAAAAGTTCTGTGGGACGCACTCCACATTGATTAATTGATTCACAAATCTCACTTATGTGCATTACGACAAAATAGCAATCGAACCAGATCCATTATGGCATCACTTCTATCCGCATCTGAATCTCGCACTTGGGTCCAGAATCTATCGGAATTTTGACTACTCCAAATTCTTGTAAAAATTTTAAATGTGAACTGTAAAGGAGCGAATTAATTGCACGCTCAAATAATTCAGGCGCCGGGGATCGTTTTATGGGAAAACTTCATGAATCCCAATTAAGTTCCGAGTTTAATTTGAATGTGAGTTTCGTATCACTGTCTTCATCTCGCAATAAAATATATGAGGAGCGTAATGGGATATAAACTATGTTTATAAAACGTTATTTTACGTCTCTAGTGCGAGAATTATTTTGTAATTAGAGTGAAAAAATAGAGCAGTTTCCATTAAAATCATAGGCGCTTTAACTTTAAGCACTTCGTTTGTAATTAAAGCGCGAGTTTCGTCCCACTGCACCGTGTTTTTTGTCAGAGAAATAAAACAAAAAACTGCGATCAAATGCCTGAATGTTACTGAAGAGGAAACGTTAATCAGATATGTCGCTGATGCGCAAATTATCAACAAATTCTGTCGACAATCCTGATGCTGTTAAAGGGAAAATTATGGGTGGAAACGATCGCTTCAGAGGCCACCAACTCATCATTTTGAATCGGGATGGAAATGAATTAAATCAATTTACAAATCCAGTTAATAATAACAAAAACTAATTTGACATAATTTTCCATCACTCGCTGCAGGATGAAACGTTGGAGGTTCTCGTTATACCAGCATTTTAAAAAAGATAACGCTTTCCGATGAACTTAATCAACTATAGGTTCAAGGGAATTTACTGAACTTCGGCAGTCCCGAGTGAATCAATCATCTTTGTTTCTTAAGAATTCACTAAATTTTGTTATGTCGTGAGTGAATAAATCATTTGTGTTTCTAAGGAAATTTACTGAATTTCATGGCTTTCCTGCTCCAGTAACTAACTGCTGAGAGTTTATGCACAAGCCGACCAGCGTGCGTTGACGCTCTGGGGTTAAGTGGGAGTTGTCTGTTTTTTCTTCATGTCTTCTCTCTTGTGTGTGCTGAAATTGTTATTTACTGCCGTCCCCAAGACAAATTAATGGATGGGTTTTGTTTGATAATTTGCTCTACACTGAATGGGCTTAGTGCCGTATCTGACATGTATGATTATCATGTCAGTCCATCTGTTTCCTTACCCCTGTCCTTTATATTTGATCAACCTGTCAGTAACTACACTTTTAATAACGGTTGAGCAGATTAAAAGTAACCTGGAATTCACCGTAGTACAATTGTAGCACACATGATTAAGAAATTGAAATAGAACGAAAAATCTGAATTGATCGATTAGTAACCCAAATTTTTGGGTCAATGCTGTTTCACAAAAAAATCCGAAGTAATAAGAACTCATCCTATGCATAGGAAATAACAACCTGAATTGGGAAATTAATTTAGCATCGAAGGGTTGAATAATTTGCCAGTTTTATTTCCCACCAGTGACATCGATCTTGAAACGAACGGATGTCAGGGCTTAACGGTTGGGTACTTGCTGAGTCTCGATGAACGAAGCTATTAGTACATTGCCTTAAGCGTTCAAGCGCTTCTGTAGTTTCAGTGCAGACCGGAAAGTAAAAGCTTATGCTGCTGCCCGCCCGTGAAAGATCTTTTTTCATTTCACTGTTGGAAGAGTTGGGTAGCTTTTCGTAGGTTATTTATTATTAATCTTTCGTTCTTTTGGTCAGTGATGATCTCCAGTAACAAAAGACAACAATTTGTTAAATCATTCGCTGAACAGTAGGAAGTAAGTTTGTCGTCCAAATAGCAATTATTATCACCGATTTCTCTTCAATAACATGGGTTGAAGAGTTGGTGACTTCTGTCTCCTGAGATTCATATTTCGCAAGCACCAATACAAACTTGGGTAATTCCAATCTATGAATGAAGATTATACTATGAAGAAATACTCCTTGAAATCTCCTAAGTGTCTTTCTTCGACTTTCTGGTAGATAATTCTTTCATATCATTCAATGAATGGGATGATCATACATCAGGTAAATTCTAGAAGAATGATACAGAATTTTGAAAAATCGAATGCTCTTTTCTTTGTTTGTCATCAGTCAATCAAATTTGCAGGCATTGCATCAATTATTATTGGTGTAGCGTCCAAATCACTACGCTTGTTTTGTTTGAGGAGTTAATTACGAGATGAGCCAATTTCTTCTCGTATCAGTCGGTTGTCATGTTGATTACAGTCAAAAACACTTGCCTTGTGCCATTACTTCGCAATGTATCAAGGAAACAATAATGGTGTTTGTCGGCATTTCGACACGATTTCGGAACATGCTTGAAAAAACACGAAACCACTTCAAACTCAAATGGCCCATGCGTTCGAAAATACCAATTTTAATTAACCATCTTGGTTGCAGCAAATTTTCAATGTACATTGATTTATGAAATAACTGAACAGTGTTAATCCCTGTCATCTTTTAATTGCTAAGCGCTGTATGCTAAACCCGTCTTCACAGCCAAAAGTCGTCTCATGCATTTGGACTCTCGCAATTCCACCGACGCTGTACAAATGAAGCTCGTCCCTGGTCGTGTTCGTCGTAAGCTCAGCTTCAATGACATGGGTGAGTGGGACAGATTTTTTAGTAGTCAAAATCAATAATCTCCGGCTAGATGCTTTGACTTATTGGTTACCCTAATTCATTGAGAGTGCATGGTTTGTTGATCAAAATTCCTGTGTGTATGTCAATGCTGCTTCCGGATTTCTTTGAACTTATTTTCTTCATAATGGATGAAAACTTCAATATAAAATAATATTTCCTCACAGCCTCAAATCGGTAAGAAATTTCAAATGAGTGAAAAAAATCCACGTTAATAACTTGACGATGTACAGATATTACAACACTAATATTTACTGCGAAGTTCGTAATAATGATGTGTCTTTATTATTTATTTTCTAGCTCTCGGCGAAAGAAGAATGTCCTCTATAAAAAATATCCGTTAATGCTAGGCACAGATTCGAAACGTTCAAGTTTATTTCAATTTGTGAAGCAGGCAATTCAATTTGATTCGATTCTTTGGCACTCACAAACCGTTCTTTTCATTGTCTTGCTTCACTTTGAAGCAACTTGGGATGGTTCGAATTCCTTACTTTCATTGATCACCCTGCATGCATATTTATTCATACTTCAGGCTGGATTATTACTTCATGGGAATGTTTATGATGCTATCTAAGTATTTGTGATTCTTGTTTGTGTTAAAGTAAATCCGAATCTTTTAAAATTATTACTCAAGTCGAATGTCGGTATTTCTCTCATGTGATATTAAAATCTCCTGCGTTAAATTATTTTGTATTTTTCTTTCGGGAATTTCAAAATATTCTGAAACTTCAATAAACTATTTTTGTTTTTCTAAATGCTTGAGTGAAAAGTGTATGATTAACACGGTTTCTGCAGCACAACCTTACTAGCAGTATTCTAAATTATTCACCCATCTTATTCATGAAATAATTGAATTTTGTTTTTGCTGTCGTACTTGCGGTGTTGAAGCATAAATTAAATTATTATGGTGACATCCATTAATTTGTTTAGAATTTTGCGTGCGTGGATATTTCACCATTCGAGCATTTATATTATTTCGGAAATTTTGTTTTTAAATCTGATTATTAAAAAATCATCTATTTCGTTAACTTACATTTTTTATGGAGGGAACTTTATTCGTAATGACAGTTTCGTTTTACGGTACAGTATATTTTACTATCATGTATTATACCATTTGAAACAATTAAAGCGCCATACAATGGGTTACTTTTCAATTATTTAAAACACAAGTACTTTCTTCAACTATTCCGCTTTCTGCCGAGGACAAGTAATAATTTGTATTTTTCTCTTCATTTTCATGCCTTATTTCATTCTATTTGTATTCGAACTGTAGATGACAAGGCTAGCATTTAAAGTTTTCGTCACTCCTATACCGTACATTTATATTTAGCTTGCGTAGTTTGGCCGATGGCTAGTATTTTTTGGCATTCTTTCTATCCCAAAATCTTTTGTTGTTTTCTATACGACCGTAAATTGCGCAGTCTGTGGCTTTCACAGCCGTAAACAAGGCTCCGTGGCGGTCGTCGTGTTTGGAGCGTGTTTCACTTCAATACTTGCCGCTAGGCAGAACTCCCATCGTTTATTCTTGCATGGCGGCATGTGTGCACTGCAGGTATCCGAAGAACAAAAAGTCCCAAGTTTACACAGGGTTGAAGCTTTTGCTTTGATTTTCCGTGATTCTGATAATATCTCACTGCAACACAACATACAGGAGAAAATTATTGAAGTGGAACATAAAAACAACGTTTAACTCGTGGGTGAAGCATTCCATGACATCGCGTGCTGTGAAAAGTATCGGTTTTTCTCGGGAAAGAGCATTCAAACGAAGAACTTGATTAAGTTGTGCTCCTAAGCAAGTTTTCCGATTTTTGCTAACTTTTGGTTGAGGTATGCAAGGCGATCATCAAAAACTGTTGTACATTCACAATAAGGCTTTCTCCACCGACTTTCAAATGATTTATTGAAAGGATTTTTAATTAGAGCTAAAAGTATCAACTGATGAACTATCAATCCGTATGGGTTGTTTTTCCATTTGTTTTAAAGTCTTCTCAGATGAACCATCACTTCATGAAGTATATTGTTGGGTTAAGATAGATGTAGAAGGAATATACCTACCTCTATACGTAGCAGTGCTTATAGCTCTGAAACATTTGACCGCAATAGAGACCTCGTAAAATTTAATTAATTTTCGTATTAACTTAAATAGAGCACATGAGAATGAAGGGGAATGCCTGAGAATGAAGGGGAATGCCTGAGAATGAAGGGGAATGCCTAACGCCATTGCAATATGGGTTTTCGTTGACGCCGGTTTGCGAGCCCAAAGAGGCGTGAACAACAACCACTAAAATTTGACAACCATTCGACAATACATTGTTCTTAAATCGATTCAGAAAATTACAAAGGTTGTGACCATAAAGTTGTGAAAGGAAGGAACCACTCACGAATTTAGTTGAAATTTACTACAGAGACAGAAACGCAGTGAAGCTTCATGAACAAAAATCTTGAAAAACCCCAGTTATTTAAATTTAAATTGAATCAAAGCATAGAATGTCAGTTATATTCCTCAAACGAATTTCACGATTTTAGAGAGAAATCTCCAGTAGACAATTTGGCAATTGTTTTCAACAGGACGACTATTACTTCGATAGTTGTGCTAGTTGATATTTTGAGTCATTCTTTGATAGTTGTGCTAGTTATATTTTGAGTCATTCTTTCCTAATTTATACATGATAGAATTCATTGCTATTGACGACATAGTTGAATGTAAGAAAATTTCTTGGCACCGGACCATGTCGTAAAGTTCATGACTTGGGAGCGCAATCATTATGTGAGGAATTTGATGCTTGCTTTGCATCTGTAGTCTGTCCGATGTCACTTGTATGAACTCGCACATCAGCTTCAGCAACTCTTTCCAAGTTTGATATCGTACTGGACTGCGTTATACTAGCTGCTTTAGAAGTATGGGAAGATGCTTCAGAAATTACGCTGGCTGAACTGTTGTGGGAGCGATTTTCGATGGTCTTCGCTCCTACAGCTGACAGCCTGGAGCAGAAACGGAGTAATGTAGAGTTCATAGATGAGTGGGTAACCTCATTATCGACCAGGTCATCCGATGTGGTTGAAGAAAAAGAGTTGTTCATTGATTTGTCCTTGCCTTTTATGCTGGCCTTTTTAGAATACCGTTTGATGCCTGAAGTTGAACCGGACAATTTGGATGAATTCATAACTTCTCTTTGAATTGGTGCACTAGATTTGGAGCTACAACGACTCTCATTGTTCGTGTAAATAGCACCTGATTCTACGTCTGTTCTTTTAAATCCCGCTGAATTATGGTGTTGATTTCCGACTGATTCATCTTCTCTGAGTGCTAGCGTGATCGATAATTGTTCCTGTAACGTTGTTCTGTTGAAAACGTTCGTAATATCAGTTCGCGGCATTTCTTTTGAGGTGTCCTTCGATGAAGTTGACTCGTTCGCTTGAGACATTACAGCTGCGATCTCGCTCATTTCTGAAGCCGACATACTACTTTCGTCTCTGTCTGCGCTATTCACCACTTCGTACGTACCAGCTTGTTCTGACTCTTCACTTTCTGAATCCTCATTATCCGAACTTTCAGAAAACGCATCTGTAGTATTTCCACTACTTCGGTTTGGCGGAGCAACAGTCGATTCAGATGATGTTTTTTCAGGCACTTCATTTGCAACAACAGACGCGGCACCTTGAGTTCTAGCTTGAGATTCACTCGATGTAGGCTGCTTCTGAAC
>JALHKN010642341.1:0-15655 GCA_039513755.1 Hyalella sp. 3TK10
ACGTATACTTGTGCGTCTTCTTTTGGGTCAAGTAAAGGTCCACAATAATGCAACTAAGCGTAAACTTGAAAGTGTGATAAACTTTATTGAATGAGGAGAAAATTATGGTGAACATTCAAAGTCGTAAATGACCAAATAAAATAGGTCCTGTCTGCACATGGAAACCTTAAATGCATGGCAGGCTCGTGCCTAAATCAATCGAAATACTCATCGGCGGGCAAGCGCTGAGAATGCAAGAACCAATATTATAAATTAGCCGTGAATATAAATCATTCAATAAACTAATAATACTCTACTGGTTCAACGATATAACTAAGATAAACTGCATGTGCTTCTTGCACACACAATTCTGCTAAGTTTTTAGCGAACCTATCATGCCAGTCATGGCAAGGTGGTCTAGTACATCGCTCGCATTTGAAGCTGAGAATTCAATAGAGAACGTCGTTCCCATGATTCGTTTAAACCCCGTTTATATCCGATCGACATTCTTGTATAAGGAATCCGTTTAACACTCGAATGTATTAACCCTGCGATTAATTTGTTATAGTCAAGTTAAATGATGAGAACATTGCAAAACAGTGGTTTTGATAACAAAGCACGTGTTAAAACCAATCTTTTCAACGAATAATTTTCTCAAAGCATTGTATCTGTGATTTCTGGTTCAAGTAAAGAACATATACATCATTTACAATAACGCTTCCAGCTTGTAAGTTTTGCTGTAATTTACACCGCTGAACATTTCGAACATACGGACTGTAACGTCGATAATTGAATTGATTTTTGAGAGCGATGCCCTTGCCTCAACAGCGAATGCAGCAAATAATATAAAAATTCGATAAAGCTTACAAGCTACAAGCGTTATTGTTAATGATGTAGAAAAAATCCTTTCAGCCATGTCTCAAATAGGTTTTCACCCAATAAATATCAAAATTTCACTTGGATTTTTACTAAAATCGGTATTAATTTTTAAATAATCAGTTCAGTCATGTCTGAATACGGGTTTTACCCAATAACTATCACAATTCCACTCGTATTTTCACTAAACTTCCAAAATTATAACTCTGTGCACTTGCACAATGGTGGCATGTTTTCAGAAAAATAATTCCTTCAGGTAGAACAACAACCATTTAGCGACATAAATTGGGTTTGACAGCTTGCATAGGCATGTTTCAATTGTGCATGCGTCATCAGGATAGTAAACGAAAATCTGATGTTATGATACCAATTAATGTGTAATTGTGTGTGAATTATTTACTACATTGGTTTAAAATCAAGACAAAAGAACACAAGCGGGGCTTGAACAGTCAAATTAATCGAAGTAAAATTAAAATCTGCTGTTTTATTTTGTTTGTACTATGACACTTGACCAAAAAGAAACCATCATCATTTGTAAGAATGTAAAAAAATACAATTGAATAACGTGTAAGCCAATAAAACGTGTAAACCAGTAATAATAATCCAATTACATTGTATTATTATTGACCACAAGCAAAGAAAATTTGTGAGTTACTTTCTCAATTCTGATTTATTTACCAAGACGCATACATGTACGTGTAAAAAACCATGTATGGATCCAGTTCCTCTTTTCGACGCGCTTATTACAAGACAGCTTAACAAATTTCTTACTTTCATAGAATATAATTTCACTTATAGATTATACTCCTAGATTTATTCAGTTATATTCACACATTTTAGTTCACTTAGAGCTGGATCAGCATATTACTAGCGGATACAAGCCACTTCCATATTATTTATAAATGTTCAACTAATTCGTCCGATCTTTACTTTATTCTGTAATAATTTTGCATGATAAGTTTACTCATAAATACAAGATAGTACGACTCTCAGACTCATTCATGAAAACCTCGCCCAATCGCCAGGAATCCAGTGGTGATTACATTTATTTTAAGTCATCATAATTCTCATCTAATTAAATCTTTACGATGGTCTGAATATTTACCCGTGCCACGATCACAGACTGCACATGACAAAAAATGGGACCTGCGTATAAAATAAAAATTTGGCTGTTAATTAACTATTCGAATTTAAATGAGTACAAATATTTCATTGCTATGTCATACTCACGTAATTTTTCAAGCGTGCCTGGATCACCGCCTGCCGCTAAGAGACAAACAAAAAACATTTAAGGACGCTTTTCAGAAAACCTTTTATCTCTATGAATGAAACTTATTTTTATGATTTATTGGGTTCTTTTTTTTATTCCACATGAATGTTCTTATTTTATAACATGCAAATGTATTTTTTTTCTATATCAGAAATTGGTGAAATATTTCGTTTTTCAACTCGGATTTTGTGATATTTCCATGTCATTTTCTTTCAGGTTTGGAAAAGTAATGTTCCATACTATTCATTATAAGCTAGTATCTAAAGACCACAATTAATCTTGCTAAATCTTATTCATTTACGATCAAGTCAATTGCGATGGGTATTCGGAAACCCATCTTTTAGAAACTCGAGGAGTTCAGCAAAATACAAAATTGGCGGTTGTCATTTATTATCACAGGTACATGGAATTCATCAGTTGGACATTTGAAGAATATAGATGCAATTTGGTGCGTATGAGATGAATGAGGGCAGATGCTTCAGAGGCTGGCGCAATCACACGATTTACGATGAAAAGAATTGATTTCAGATCGAAATTCCCAGTTCAAAGTACAGGTTAAAATGAGCAGACGAAATTTGTAGAGCCGTTCTTCGAGGGTTTACTTTCCGTAGCCATAACCACCACTGAATCCCCCGAAGCCTCCTCCGTATCCACCTCTGAATCCACCGTATCCTTTGCCGAATCCACAACGTCTTCCCCAGGGCTGGGCTTCTGGCTTGGGCTCGGGGTCCGCAGAGCGCTTCTTGCGGCCGCATCCGTAGCCTCCGAATCCACCACCACTATATCCACCAAATCCTTTTTTGTATCCACCACCATATCCTTTACGGAATCCGCCACCCCATGGCAGAGCTTCAGGCTCTGGGGAAGCTTCAGCCAGGGATTCAGGTTCAGCTGATCGCTTCTTGCGGCCATATCCGAAGCCTCCAAATCCACCACCACCATATCCACCTCGGAATCCCCCAAATCCTCCACCGTATCCTCCTCGGAATCCACCTCCCCAAGGCTGGGGTTCGGGTTCAGCGAAGGCGGCTGCTACGAGCGCCAGCAGCGCGACGGCGAAGAGCTGAGGAGAGAACAATAATTATTTTCGGAAATAACAAATCTGCTGATTTGTCACGTAGGCTTTCAAATCTTCAAAACAATTTCAGGAATTCTTGTGAGATCTTGTTCAATACTGAATCATGGAAGTGGCTTTGTTGCGGGCAGTTATCGGTGAGAAGTGAATAATTTCTCACAATCTATATTTTGTAAACAACTGTTGTCAATGGTGCATTTACTATATGCCATTATAAATGCGCAATGGGTTGCGTGTTCACTTTTTAACAATTCTAAACTTCTAATTAATTTTTCAGTGATGGAGGCCAACGTTTTCTACGGGTCTACCAGCTGTAACATTCCCTCTGGTTCAGACGACCAAAAATTAGAATCGGAAAATTGTTCGAGCGACGATGATTTGATGGACGGCAACAATGACATATCTGAAACGGAAGAGGAAGTCCAGACGAGTTAATCGAAGAAATGGTATCATAATCTGCTATGGCACTTTTTGGATATGATTGTTGACACAAGCTCGGTTATTGTATCGCCCTGATGCTGCAGTGCGCCAACGTCAATAAAAGGAAGCAACTGCCGCTGTTCAAGTTCAAGCTGCAGAAAAGTGAATGTGAGCAAATGCAAGGAAACGCTCTTAGAATAAAGCGCGGAAGGCCTTCCAACGAACGCATCAGTACTCTGCATTGATCAAAATCAAGAAAATGAAACACTGCCCCAATCCCAGCATAAAAAATCAGGCTTGATCAGGTTGCCATTTTCCTAAATACAAGGAAAAGAAAGGACGCTGTAAACATCCAGCAAGCAAAGGGATTTCGAAAGTTTTTTTGCATGAAATGCGAGGTTAATTTGTGTTTCACACTAGAAATCGATTTGTTTCTTAATATTTCATACTAATTAGCTAGTGATATTTGGAATACTGTATGCGGAATACGCGTTCAAACGAATTATTTTTATTAGTGGAATTTTATTAGTTTTTTTTGGCTCTATCTGGAATATTTATATAAAATTTATTATTATTATCACAAGAATTTGCATTATATTTTGTTGATTTATTAAAAATAAAAGGGATTTCATTCATTTCACATTTTAATTTTCTTATGTACAAAACAGTTTGTTTTACTTGCATTATAATTTATATTTTTTTGTACTCAGATGCTCAATGTTGCCTCGAGTCAACAATCATAAAAAATCCACATTTAAACTCTAATATCTTTTTAAAGAAGAAATATTGCATCCCTGCACTCTAGAGGACATGCATTCACAAAGCCAAATTTTGTAAAACCTAAAACAATAATGTGTGCCATGTAGCGTTAAAACTATTTTTCGTAACCATAAAATATAAAACATTTGATTCATCGCAATAGAAAAAAAATCGTTATATCATTACAAATGTCGACGATAAAAATCATGTAGAAAAGGTTACAAAGTTATGAGTAATTTTGAATGAAGATTAATTTATGTTATTTCATGAACAAAATTGAAAATTCTTAACACTTGAATCAAGAAAAATTGTTCGAAGTAAAAAGTAAGTTAAGAATGGTTTGGAATTATCATATAACAAACTGAGCATTTGACCATGGTGGTAAAATCATGTAAAGTTTTGGATTTCAATTTTTCGGCATCATTGAAACGTAAGTTCAGTTTTCACAAAATGGTGAGCTCGTGAAATTGTTATCATATTTTGTGTCAAAATTTTGGATGTATATCCATCAAAATCTTCCAAAACAAAAATTTAAAACAATTTTGGGCGATTTTCGAAATTGTCTTCAAGGAAATTTCTTATATGTGGAGTTAATATCCCTCAAATCCTCTGATAAGGGTTTCCATTAATAAAAAAATACTCCGAGTTAATCGATCAAAACTCAAGTCATCTGAGTCGGGTCTCTATTTATACTCAAATTATCAGAGTTGAGAGAATTGCTTACCGGGAGCTTCATGTTGACAGTAGTAGTGAGCACTGCGTTATGATGCGCAGAGTGCAGGTGAGCGCTTAGATAGCGGCGCCCATGCATGGTGACCTTCAACAGGCGAACTCTCCGCCCTCTCAGGTTTCTGCGGTTCATTCCCTCAATCCGGATCATGTCAGTAAAAATCATTGTANTCTCAGGTTTTTGAGGTTCATTCCCTCAATCCGGATCATGTCAGTAAAAATCATTGTACGTTTAGAGCAATTAAGCTGACGAAGGCAATTTTTTGTTCCGCATTTGAAGGTTAATCGAGTAGAATAATCAACGGGGACGTTCTATACACATTCATGTATAATTTAAAAATTTAAAAATTTAAACAACGGACTCAATATTTTTAATTAAGTTTCCATGATGAGCTTTTCTGGTTGAAAAATAGATCAGACACATGTTAAATTATATCTCATTTGTGTTTCCTCTTTAAATTCGTAATCCTTCAATCATACATTGAGAGGGAAAGGGAATTAAGACATAAGGTCCTAAATCACATAAGTTCAATTTTTTTCCACACTGCGATCGAACGACTTAATCAAATCAAGACATCATAATCCACCAAAGAAAAATCCACTGATCAAACGGCTTCATAATCCCCAATTGTTCAACATATAAATATTCATTCATATTGTACATGTTCATAATCGTCAAACAAAAAACATTTTATTTCCAAAATATTTCGCTGACTCTCTTCGCAATACGTGTATCTTTTACTTTGAAATTTAATCCTGTTCATAACCATAAGGCAACGGCTTTTTATAATTATGACCAATGGCTTGAGTTAGTACATATAATTATGACCAATGGCTCTGAAAAAAACTTTTAATTACTGCTCCGGAAGAAAATTCCCTGTGGAACTCGTGGTAACAAGGGAAGGTGCCCAACCAGGCTAGGCAGTTCACGGTTTGTTGGCAGTAATACACGAGATCTTTGATAATCATTTGGTTTACTTTGTCGGTTCATGAAAACTTGTATTCATACTTGAATAAGAGTCTCTTGACTAGCAATTAAATATTAACGAGTCTCTTGCATGCATAGAATTCAGCGAACAAACTTATTTCGATTTTGAACAGGCTTTTTTCTGAACGTTTTGCGGGTGTCCTTGTTTAACACTATTTCAAAGAACTTTGAGTCAAGTACAATTTTCTATGAGTGCATGTTTCTGTTAAACATCGTCAACAAAATGTTCAATGATGTTGAATTTATTCGAGCTTCCCAACAGACGACGTAGAATTAATTTTGTCCATTTGAGTCTACACACAAGAACTTAATGTTGGTTTTTGGAACCAATTCCTTATTTTGGTAGTCGAAATAGGACGGGGTGATGTTCAAGTCCTATTTCAGTAGTTTTTATGACGATGAAATATATTGGTCATATTGTGATAAATTTTTAATTTCCTCAGATTTTCGCCGTCGCGCTGCTGGCGCTCGTCGCCGTTGCCTTCGCTGACCCCGAACCCCAGCTCTGGGGAGGAGGTGGATTCCGCGGGAAATATGGTGGATTTGGATGTGGTGGATTTGGAGGCTACGGATACGGCCGCAAGAAGCGATCTGCTGACCCCGAGCCTGATCCCGAACCCCAGCCATGGGGAGGACGCGGTGGATTCAAGGGTGGATACGGTGGATTTGGAGGTGGATACGGAGGAGGCTTCGGTGTATTCCGAGGTGGCTATGGCTACGGAAAATAGAACATCCTAACTAGATATGCTGTCTGTGATACCCAATTGACCAATAAATACATCCTAATTTGAAACATTTGTATCCATCCCACTGGCGCACATATATTTTACAAGCATACCAGGTACCTTTCAATGACGATTGCTTCATCACAATGAAAATTGTTTGTAGATTACAATTTTAATTCGTATTTTATATTGAAAGAGCGAACAGCGATCAAGCTTTGAATACAAAGTACAAAATCCAGAAGCGACATAATTTGGTAAATCATAATTGAATGGCAGAATGCATCACAAATAAGAGACGGATTTATTTCATTGCTTATAGTTAGCTGATGAGTTTGTCATAAGTGAAGTAATTATATTCTACGGAAATCTGTTGTTCAAGTTTTGTTAAGCCTATCTATAGCCATATATACGACAATGAAGTTTGTAGAATGAATGTGAAACTAGTTTGGAATACCCACATGGACAATGAAATTCCTAACTATAATCTCCTAACTAGAACGAATCTTGGCCTAAGCCACATTAGAGGACTTTTAAATATGAATGGAACCTCATTTCACTCACTCCTTGGTCTCAGGATTACCAATCAGTTCAATTGATGGACAAATTCTCGTGAAAGGTAAATTCTCGTCGGTATTATTTTGGTCCAAAATTAAATGATTTGATGGTCACAGGTGTTAGATTTTCACCAGTGCACACCTGCTTAAAGCTCCCTTAATAAAAGGTGATGCTGATACCAGAATATACATTTACCTGTTGCATGTCCTCTACCGTGTAACCACTCACTGAAATGCCAAGGAGTGAGTTCCTTGAATCGTGAGTGTCGTCAAAAAAATCAGGAAAGATTTTTCGAGTAATTAACGCAATAAATAGTGAATAAAAAGAAAAAAGTTCCATTCATTAACGGAATCCCAAACTTTTATTCAAAAATTAACTCACTATGATAAAAAATCCTGGGTGGCTCTACTGTTGAATCGTTAAGCTGTATTTGAGTCTTAAAAATTTGTCTGTATTTGAGCTATGGGACAATTCATCCTGCATGTTCTATTGATTGAACTGTTAACTAGGTCATGGCCTTGGAGTTCAAGAATCAAAAGATGAACAATTATTTTCATAAATATCTAAGATCATACATTGAGATGGGAAATCTCAACCCAGAGAACACGATCACTCCGAATGAAAAACTTTCCCTTTTCTTAATTCACGATGATATCTTCAGTATATAGCGACACCCGATTTTGGGTTGATTATAGACAGAATTTTTTTGCTCGATATCTCATAAGTCAGGATCTAAGTGAAGTAGCAAAATTTTAAACGCACTTTACCAGTCGAAACTGAGAAGAAAATGTATAAGTATTATGGAAATCCCTGGGTACGTCTTTGGTTTACGGCTCTGATGAAGGTAGGGAGCAAAAACAATTTACATGTATGCATGGAGTGCATTTTCAGGAATTACACAATTTTGATTTAAATGTGTCCAAGTTTAATTGGTTAATTTAATTTAAGTCATGAGTCACGATGAATGTGCTCTTGCGGCTTACATTAAGGTTATCATTATGTCGGGGCCAATCCAGTGAATAAATATAGAAAACAAAGCCATCGATGACCCCAGGCATTAGACCAATTATAATCGTCCGACAAACCAAATTTGATTATTGAAAAAGGATGAATAAAACTGAATAAATTATATCAATAATTATTGACCAAACAAACTTTATATACAAATGAACCGTGCGCTTTCTGTGCTTGAATCTACCTTAATAGTCTATCCAGCTCTACTTCTTTTCAAGTAAGTCTTGGTTTCGGAGCCTTTCTTCAAAATACAGATGATACGAATTTAAAGCTGGTAATGATCAAGAAACAAAGCAGACTATGATATGATAACACTCAATATACAATTAAATAACGATCCTGTATTTATAACAATTTGCACAATAACTAACAAAAACACTGAACTGACAAGCACAGAATAATCACATCAAATAAACTGAACCAACGCAACTACGTACCCTCTGTGACGGAATCACAAATCACAATGAAAAAAGAATGAGAATGACTAATCGAGGTCACGTTAAAAGTGACTTAAAAACCGAAATGGGAAAACTAATAAATATCCTAAATGTTTGATAAATCTACGTATTGCACTGCCCCCCCTTACATCGTTGAAGGTTAAGTGTTTTCATTTACCATTTATTGTCTATTTCCCATTCAATTTATATTGATATATTATAAATTATCAATAATAAAATCGAGCTTATTGATAAAATCGAGCTTATTGATGTCAAAAATTATCAGCAAGAAATTACGAGTGCGTTCAAGTGCTGTAACGCTATTCCTACCTGAATAGTTAATTAAGTGAGCGACCAGGAGTTCGACAACTCATGTCCACTTGATCAATTTTGAATATAAGACAATCATCGAAAATATTAATATTCAACGACCATATATAATTGGCTGTCATTTTGGTTTATTTATCATTTTTTCTTTAATTGTCAACGGATTTGTTGAGTACGCGACTATTTTTCCCTCAGTCGCTCATTATATCCTGTCTTCCGAATCATGCACAGGAATTTTGTTACAAAGTAAAGGCAGAGTTTGTGGTGACATTTTAATATTTGATGCTCATAAAATGCTAATATATCATCATATAATACAAGAAAATTCAATTACTTTCCACAACCGTAGCCTCCGTATCCTCCCTCTACTGATTGCGCCGAATCTACCACCGAACCCACCGAATCCACCACGGAAGCCACCGAATCCTCCATATCCTGCTCATGGCTGATCGAGGTGCGGGCTCGGGGTCAGCAGAGCCATTTTTTGTGCCGTATCCGTAGCCTCCATATCCACCACCAAATCCTCCACACGTATTACTCCAATTCCACCACCAAATCCTCCTCCTAATCTTCTGTATCCTCCCCAGGGCAAGGGTTTGGTTTCAACAAAGGCGACAGCGACGAGCGCCAGCAACACGACGGAGAGGACCTGATGAAGAACGATTTATTTTCTACTTGGTTTTAAACTGGTATTTTAAAATTAATATTGTTGTGATCTCCACACCATACTTAATAGAAGCTATTTATATTTATTCATTATTTTATCCGTTTATATATTTTCTGTGAAACAAAATGTTAATGTCAGCGAGCTGAGCAAATGATTCTTTAGGAAATAATTACAGTTAGGGAGAATTTTCTTGATGCAAGTAGTATAGTGTCGACCTCCATATGTGAAGGTCATGTTCCAGTTAACGTTCACCAATGACTCGAGTTTTCACTTATCCTTCGCCAGTACTAAAAATACTGTCCGATCACACTGCATGGTCTTTTGTGTTTGGTAGCGGTAAATGGGGTAGCGGGAGCTCCACGACAATATCTTAAATAATGTCTACAACTATTTAAAAAACCAACCTGGGATTTGAACAGATTCATATTGAAAGTATCAAAGATTCAGGCATGATCGAAATTTTATCAATTAACACTGAATTTTGTTCATGCTGACTTTGAATTCCAGTGAAACCTGTGATGCGGTTCGTCACATACATCACAATACGATTACGTTAAAAGATTGACTGCCTTGCATACCGGGAGCTTCATTTCGCTGATGGCTGGCAGGTGTGAGACGATGTGACACTCGCCGAATTCGAAGCGGCTTCGAGGCCGTGGCGAAGCGCGGTGCAACGGTCCGGCCCTCGCATCTTCAGCCCGAGGATAAAACCTCCCGGGGAACTCATATACATTTTACAATTACTCTCAAAGATGAGTTTTTGTGTGTTTTCAACATCTATGTATAAGGGGTGATCATTTACATCAGTTGTGTAGTTAAACCACTTGACACTGTACATACTTTTTTTATTAGTGCATGTCGCACGTGAGGTCTCCGTTAGACTCCGTTACAAAGAAGTGGGATTGTCCATGTTCGCCAATTGCCAGCTTCAGCTATTCATGACAACAGAGGACAATAATTTCTATTTTATATTAATATATTATATTTGTTTATATTAATATAAATGTTTCGTATCAGTTTTTGTTTGTAGTTTATTGTCGTCTGCGAATCTTTCTCTGCCGCGATCACTGACACTGATAGTTTTAGAAAACAACTCCGTTCAGGTATTGCAGAATGAATTACTTCGTTAAAACGATAGGATCTCACTGGACGTTAGAACAAACAGTTCTTCAGTATTCACGCCCTTGTTTCCATCGCGATTATTAATTCACGTGAAAAGCAAGATATGCATGTCCTGAAAGCCTGTGCCTTCATCGGGACAAAGTATTGACATGCCAGCATCTTGGCTACAGCAAAAAGCAATTCTCAGAACACTGCTTTGATCGACATTTTTCAGTCCTAAAATATTACTTAGAGAGTCCCATTTCTGGATAACTCAGCTTGATTTTTCAAAAATATGGGACACTTAATTCAAAACCTGAGAGCTTCAATCAATCCAAGCCTCTAGGGACCGCAACCCTTTTAAAATTAAGTTGACTATTCTTACTTAAGGAGAGAGACTAGTCTGATTTATCATAAATAAAACTTTCTTATTTATAAAATACAAAAGTCGCAGCTCTAACAAGGTGTTGAGTTGTGCGTCACTCCACCTTCGTTTGATTTTCTTCAAATCAACCTGAATGATAAACGACTTGCAAGTTCAGCGTTTGACTCGTTTTTAAGCTTGAGATTTCAATTATACAAGTAAAAAACCTCACAACATTTTGAGTCCAACGCGGCTCCATCGTAGAAGCTTGAGATACAACGTATATATTTGAAGCCTAATTTGCACTAGCAAATGTATAATAGATTTGAAAAATAAAATTGTTATCCCTAATCATTTTTCTACTTCAATAAAGTAAAACCAGCCTAAGAAATTTTGGGCCATTAATATTTCATTCATTCAAACAAAAAAAATTAATTCAATTTCTTGTGTGATTTTTATTGGAAAATTCCGAAGCATCCCAGAATCGTTAATGTGGCATATGAGGTCCCTACGAAACAGGGTTAGCACTTTGGCTATTGGGTATAAGGCTTCACTGGCATCATCAGAAAATTCGTGACCAATAACTTTTAATATCGTTCATGCGTGTCCCAGCTCTCCGTTCCTTCCGAAAATAGCTGAACTTTTATATTTCCGTAACATAAATGGGGTTTTATTCGAATTTTTTCAACGTTTTTTTACCTTGGCCGGTTAGCATTCGGTGAAAACGTTAGGGCTTCGTTGGCATAATGCATTGCAAATGAGATTAGTGCCATAAGAACTGAGCAGGATACAGAAAATACTACGTTCTATACAATAGTGGCAATTAATTTCCAGATAGAAATTATTGTTCGAGTAATCTGCAGTTAAAACTAAAGAGCGGTTCTAACAATTTTCTAAATACTCATGACCACTGGAATCAAGGAGCAGCCGCTGTGTTCAAGCAAAAAATATATTTGCTTGATGACTCAAACTCAGAGTATTACAAGTGTATAAGTGAATTACATTCATGTATCATTGTTGACCTTTATTAATTCAGAGAAAAAACATACTCAACAGTTCCAGAAATAAAATAGTCACGTTTTGAAGAGGGAAATATGCTTCGAAGACAAGTTTTTTACGTTTATAAAATATCAAAATGAAGAAATATATAAATGAAGTGTGGATGGATACAATCATGCTTGAATCTACAGCCCCGACATTTGGCCAAAAAAATGAGAAGAAAAGCTATATACTCGTATATGAAAGGTTTTTATAAAATACG
Organism: Hyalella sp. 3TK10; assembly: GCA_039513755.1. Classification (NCBI taxonomy): domain Eukaryota; kingdom Metazoa; phylum Arthropoda; class Malacostraca; order Amphipoda; family Hyalellidae; genus Hyalella; species Hyalella sp. 3TK10. Next base: position 12,548 of record JALHKN010642341.1, read on the forward strand.
TAAAAAATGAATGTGTCAATCATAAATGAATCTCAAGCGGCAAAATCAGGAGCGATGAGAAGAAAAAGAAAGAAATTAATTTCAAATTCATAATGTTTGAGGGAAAATGTCCTTATGTAGTAGGGGTAGCTGTTGTCATCCCACCGCCGCCCATGCAACCCAAAACTGCCGCCACGATCGCCTTTATGATGATTGACATGACACCGGCCTTGATCAGCACGACGGTTCTCGTAGCCATGTCTTTATTGTCGTCTTTATTCACAGTTTCTAAGAAACGTCGTATTTTTCGTTGCTGTTTCTGTTTCCACCGCTGGGCAGAGAACCAAACGCGTTTGACGCAAACGAGAACCGTCTGCTAATCGTCGGCGTCGGCACTGCGCCGAACGCGGACTTTGAACCCCGCAATTTCTCCCGACTGTGCCACGGCCGCCACCACTGCTGCAGCCACCGCCACGATAAAAACGATGCTCTGTAGAAATAGATATTCATCATAATCGTTTCAATAACGACTGCACGACTGTTTTTAACGACTGCAGTGACGATCCAACCGATGCTCTGGACAAGTTGATAATATTAACTATTATTCGACGATTCCATGACTTGATTTACATGCTTTTAAATTTTGTGTATGAACTATGGCTGCCGTTGTGCTTAACGTTAATCACAGGATCGCCACATAATGGTCACGACGGCAGTGACGATCCACACGATACCTGCAGAAGGTCTACATTTTTAAGTCTCTTTTTCAGTTCGGACTTTGATCTACAAGTAAATGACATGCATTATTCCCGGAGGCATTAAATTATTTTAATGTTTACAATGTTATAATATCAAACTGGATTATATTGTACAAAGGCTCAATTGAAATCATAGGGGAAAGTTTCATTGAAGTTTGTTTTCTATCTTGTGTGTCTCTCATCATGTTTCGCTCTTCCTAAACATGTCTCTCTTTAACGTAAACGCATGAAGAAACGAGGGCAACGACCGCATTAGGGCGACTGCGGACACAAGGGAGGAAGTCAATTCGATTTTTTACGGGAAGTGAACAAAAATACTGGAGCTGCTTGACCCAGCTATTAGCTAGGCCAGGCAGGTGCATTTTTAAAAGTTTATATTTTGGGTCTAGTGTAAATAGATAATTAGTGCCATTGATTACATTAAGAACAATTTGATAATCCACGGATACGATTCAATAGCCGTGTACTTCATGATATGCAAAGTTATTCATATGAGGTAAAATATAATGCACCAGCAGGAGTGCAAGCTTCTTCTTTTCAGGGAAATTTGTGACAGGATAATAACATTGCAGAAAAGTAGTTGTTATAATAAAACAAGCGTGAAACCACTCTTTTCAACAAGGGTTTTTCCCAAAGAGTATTGTGTTGGTGTACTTTCGGTGAAAATAAATAATTTATTTAAAAAATAAAATTTTTATACCTAATCATAACGCTTGTATCATGTACACGTTTTATCGAATTTTTAAATTACTTGATGTATTCACTGTTGACGCAAGGGCATCCATCTTAAAAAAACAATTCAATAATCGACGTCACGGTCAGTATGTTTGTATGCCCTACGGTGTAAATTAACGCAACCAATCTTAAAACATTGATAAACAGAAGGATGATCCAATGAAAACTCGTGGTATGTTCAACTTTTTACATCAAAATTTCAAATCGGGACTTGAGTTTTATTCAGTGAATGCTTTTTGTAGACATCAGTCGAATTATCTGTCATTTCACTCAACATAAATTCCTATAATATTACCCAATAGCTCAAGTTCAAATTTCTAAGTTATTTAAGTTATTTTTAGATCGCGATTGTATCTGATTTAAATTAAACTCAATTTTTTCAATATCACAATTATTTGCGTTGAAAACTAAGTTTACTAAGACCCAAAAAAAGCAAAAAAACCGTGACCGCGCACGCAAAATTATCCGACGGCGGTAAAATTTATACTAGTAAAATTAATTCTGCTATTCATTTTGTTTATAATTTGACACTTTACCAAAACAAGCCATCATTAAAATACAAATCGCTGATAAAGTTTTCAATTGCTGATTTTCAACCTCAAAAAATGTCTATCGTAAGAATGTAAGAATATACAATTAAATAACTTGGAAATCATTTTGTGATAATCATCAGGTATTTTTAATGAATAAGTCACTCCTCTAGAATGTCGTTTTTTGCGTACACTGTGTAATACAGAAAATTATGACTTAGCATAAACTACTTTTCACAGGATTGTGTTCAAAACGGCATAGATTGAAAATTAAACCCTAATTATAAAATTTTGAAGGGCTTCTACGTCAAAGTAAGTCTTCTCATGAGAATCATAAAACAAAACTGAGCCAGACAAACCTTACTCCGCATACCCCGAGTTTAGCACTTCCGTGGGAACAGTTTTAAGAAAGAAGAATGGATGAATGAAACTGAAAAATTTAAAGTTACTATAACAACTTTTGATAATAGAAACAAATGTGTACAAATGAAACCTTACATTTCTGAATTCACGCAGGAAATTCGTAGAACAACTTGCATAATTTTTCCAAATAAATCTAACAAATGAGATAACGTCCAACCGAAACAGATATGTAAACTGGATTAAAAATACAATAGCATTGCATTATTATTTACCACAATCAAACCAAATTTTGTGAAAGACAGACGTTGAGTAATCGCAGGTTAATACATTTGAACATTTCACGGATTCCTTATTCAAGAATGTCGATCAGATATTAACGGGGTTGAAACTAATCATAGAAAGGACTAAATTGTAATCCTTGTTACCAACTTACAATTCGGAACTGGTTGCTAAGATGCATACGTGTACGCTAAAATAACGATGGATGGATCCAGTCTCCAAAACAAACTTCATAGACAGATAGAATGTAATTTTCCTTCTAGATTAGACACATAGATTTCTTCAGTTATATTCACTCATTTAAGTTCACTTAGAACTAGATCAGCATATTACTAGCTGATACAAGCCACTTCCATATTATTTATAAATGTTCAACTAACTCGTCCGATCGTTACTTTATTCTGTAATAATTTTGCATGATAAGTCTACTCACAAATACAAGATAGTACGACTCTCAGACTCAT
>JALHKN010648824.1:0-21377 GCA_039513755.1 Hyalella sp. 3TK10
CAAATTTTGAGTTTTTCCCCAGACGGTGTCGGTAAGAACTCTTTGGAGAGCAATGGAGCCGAGGCGGAGCAGTATCCCCGGAACAGCTTCTCATTACTGAAATAAACGCCCTCCAAATGCCTGTAATTAAAAGTAACTTGATGGTAATGGCGGCAGCCGATGCCTGTGCAGCCATTAGACGCTGAATTTAATCCCCTCTTTGGACTCAAATAATCACTACTCAGCGTTACGAAGACTCACCGCACGAAGACTCGAGGTCGAGGGCTGTACCTTTAAGACCTCACGTCTTAAATGCCCTGTAAGTGTGATCATGTCGATACCTACTCCTTGGACTCAAAACGTGAATCGGCCAATCGACGGTTTAAAAGAACAAATGAAAACTTAATTACGAGAAGCGTACAAGGAAATTTAAAATGTGCTTTAGTCGAGGCAACATTTTTTGAACACTAGAACGGTCGAAAACAATGGTGCATATGCTGCCCGGACCTACTGAAGAGGCCATCAACGTATCTCTCTTTATCTGTTATTCCAGCCCCGCAGTTTTTGACACGTTTAAAGTTTTTCTCGACAATTTTCTCAGCGTCTTCATCAGCAGGTAATTTTTGTGACAATTATCTAGTTCTATATGCGTTAATGCGTCTGCACGGTCATCTCTGGGTTACAATTGACTTCCGAAGGCAGGCTTGCCGGAACCATTCTAGCCTCGAGAACGGCCCTGGTCCAAAACTTTTTCCAGAAATAAAACTCTCCCCAGTAGTTAAGGTAAAGAACTTGCAGCAGTTACACCGACAAAAAGGCCTCATATTAAAATGAGAACTGTAGCATATTAGGATCTAAAAAAAGCTGCGGGGGCTCAAAAAAGGAAGTGAGAGTACGCATGTTAAGCAAGATCGCCGCGATAACGGCTGCTGCGGACACTTTCTCTCGAGATGGCATCGCTCCGAACAGCCCTTAACATTTGCCGAAAATTAAACCATATAATAAAATTTTAATCACGCAATAATTTAATTGATTTTCTGGGCCTCGGACAGAATAAAGAACTGGACCATATAAGTGAAAACTTTTGATTCCATTTAGGAGAAAAACACGGTGAAAGTTATGGACTTTCCGAACAAGAAAATTGAAAGGATATTTATTTGGTGCACGCATTAATATCTGGAATGAAGTTAAATCCCAAGCATAACACAACCACATGCACTGATTTAAAAACTTGTAAACATTGTTGTTATCTCAATGCTTGATTCACAAATTTTCTCAACACGTATTCAATAAAAATTCAACTCGAGGGAAATGTCATCAACTTGTACACTCATGTTAGTCTTACAAACTTCAAAATTTATGAAAATAATTCATAGCGGGCTGTCGGGGTTTATCTACAAATTGTTTATGGATATATTTTTAATTAATTCAATACATCCTGAGCTCATTATTCTATAGATATTAGTCTTTCACAAACATGAAGAATGTAAAATAACAAAGCAGCTCCAATAATTTAATAAATGTAATCAAACACAACCTGACAGAAAAGTTCAAGATTTTTTCAAGTTCTAAAACAACTTTAGGCGTTTCCGGGGAATAAAGCTTGCCAGCTATGTCGAAAAACTTGCCGAACCTTGAAATTATTGATGGAAAAAAGCTCCTGAAATAAAATACTAAATTTTTCAACATCGAATCCTTATTCACTCTTAATTCACTACCTAACACATAAGACAGCTTCCATCTAACCATACATTCGCATTACATTTTTTTTAATAACCAGCATGTAACAAACTCCTTGAACGCATCTTACGTACCTACGTATAGAATACCGTACTGGCTAACATGTATAACCAAACGAAATGCTCGTCTGTGTTGGATAAGATAGGTAAGATAGTATAACATTAGTAAGATAGGGCAGGTAAGATAGTATAACATTAGTAAGATAGGGCAGGTAAGATAGGATAACATTAGTAAGATAGGGCAGGTAAGATAGGATAACATTAGTAAGATAGGGCAGGTAAGATAGGATAACATAAGTAAGATAGGGCAGGTAAGATAGGATAACATAAGTAAGATAGGGCAGGTAAGATAGGATAACATAAGTAGGATAGGGCAGGTAAGATAGGATAACATAAGTAAGATAGGGCAGGTAAGATAGGATAACATAAGTAAGATAAAGTAGGTAAGATAGGATAACATAAGTAAGATAAAGTAGGGAAGATAGATATAAGATACATAAGCTAACAGACAATTTAATTGCATCGGTATTCTTACACATTAGGAAAGTTGGCCAATGTAGGAGATAGCGAACGAAATCTTTACCAGTTAACGTTTACTTCAGGTTTATATCAGTCGGAAATAGCAGGCACAAAATCGTTTGGCCGTCGGAGGAGCGTTTTCAAGCAAGACCAGGAAGTTCATGTCACTTTCACGTTGAATGTGCTCTATTTTTGCTGTAAAAAGTTCAGGACGGCCATCGTAATGTCTTAATATGCACTAAATTGTGTGCAAGTGCGCCGAAACTGGCCTTTTAGCGAGGCCTAGGCGCTCTAAAACGACGTTGCTGGGCACTCTTGCAGACGATCTTCATGCTCGCTTTGGCCGCTCCTCACGACTCCACCACGACCAACAAAACATCAACGTTCCGCAATTACTTCAACGAGATTCTTGTGCATCTTTACGTGCTAAATTACTGCAAGCTTTTGCTTCTACACATGCACACGTATCTGAGAATGTAGGCTTGGATAGAAATTTCCAAGCAATTTTTTATTTCTCCTATGAAAATATATATGATAAATTGTTTGCTAACAATTTCATTGCTATATGAGCAGTTTTTGTATACATAATTAAAGTAGCTCCCAGCTTCTGTTAATGGTACCCAGATATCCTTTCGCTCCTGCAACTCCAATCCACCAAGACTCTTCTTCCTGCTCGGAGTGGCCGGGCCATAGCTGTAAACAAAACGCGCACAAATGGCAAGTTAAAGGCATCTTGTACGAGATAATATGGCCAATAAAACTCAGAAATAACAGTACATCGATGGGAATATGCAGTATGGTAATGGCAGAGCTTCATCGCAGGATATTGGCGAGATAGCGAGCTGGCGGGAGGTAGTGTCGTAACGGCCGTAAGGGTCGGCCATCAAGGAACTGGCAATGTTTGTTCCAGCACCCAAATGACTCGAGTCGAGTGAGTCGCGATAAGTTTAGGGCAGTCGCTGGAGCTTGGGCAAGGCTCTAGGGCCGCTCCTATGGGCATTATCACTTGATCGTTTGCCTTTTGCCTCAAGTCTAATCTTCCAGGCATGTTTTACCTAATGAGGCATCGATAAAATATTCGAGGATCCGACTATTCAACAATATTTTTGTAAGACAAGCATTAAAAGGCTTCTGCAGGGCTGCATTCATTTGACAAACGAATGTAAAGGCACTTGACGTTAATACCCAAAGCTAAATTGGATCTGCAATGGTCGTTTGGGAACATTTAGGAGCATCGTTTCTAGGCAAATGGCGGGCCGCTATTGTAATTTTAATCCCAGACGCTCGGATAACAAACAGTAAACACTCGCCTAAAGAGATTGTGGACATTTGTAGCACTTAAACCTGTTCTAACTGCTCCGATATACGGCCTCTATAATATACTTGGGTAATTTTAAACTCATACTCCACGACGGTAAAGTTTTCATAAAGGCACGGGAATGGACAAACTTCCATGAATTGCGTGCTCTTGTAGAAACGGCCTGGGCTTCGGGGAGCGTTTGCTGAAAGTGATCATCGTCGTAAGTTTTTTCTTTAATGACGAGCGCTCAAGGCAGTTATCTCCAGGATCATTTGCTTCACGGCTCTTTGGGTGATGACTGCGGTCCACAAACACAAATGATTTTTCCTGCTTACGTGTGAAGCTGTGAACACATTGAACAAACTGAATACAAAAGATTTGGTGAATGGATATCATCAATCGTTCAATTCTACCGTTAAAAATGTTTGAGCTTCAGGAATGATTCATAAATGCTCTCCGAATGCTAGCGTGGGAAGCCAATCAAATTTCAATGCACATCAAAATTGCTTTGACATTCTTATAAATTGACCATCAATGAATTATACGGGTTTTCTCTGATAACAGATCCAAGAATTAAGTAGAAAATACAGAAGATACGATGAATAGCAATAACTGGTTCTAAGAGATTTGAGTTTCTTGATCAAATGCCAATTTCATGTGAAAATAATTAAATTCGATTTATATATATACGATTTTTTGTCGAACGCTGCGTCGCACTCGGCGTTTTGAGGACGAGGGCTCCAGCGGCGACGCACATCAAAGAGCCTCAATTCAAAGCAGGAGATGAGGAGGCGCAGCTCTCGAGGGCGGTGGTGGTCGACAGAAGAGCTTCAGAGGCACCCAAGAGGTGATCAAGAGGCAAATTCAACCTGTAAGAGGTGAGAATCGCATCACCTTTTGAATAGAAAGATGATGACACCACTAGTGGGACTTCTTCAGCGACCACTAGAAAGACCATTACTCTTTGGTGTGAGGCTGAAGGACTTCGACGATGCTTCTGCCGACACTCACTAACTGGAATCCAAGATAGGAGAATTTCCGGGAATGGACCAGCCCCAAAAATGAACTTTGATCCCGCACAATGCATCGGCATTAGCCATATTATAGTCAGACAATACTTCAAAATCATTTAAATGGACGATTAATATGCGAGTTTAAACCATACCAACATTCGATCAATTTCAGAGTAGACAAACACGGCACCCTCATTACTTGAATTGTTAATGCACTATATTTTTTATTAATTTTGTAACCCTAACAAGATACTATAACTGTAAGAAAGTTATTTTATGTTTAATGATAAATTTCACACTTGAAGTCCATCTTGAACGAATGCAAGTACAACTTTAACATGTGAGGATCGAGAGAAAAATGACTTTACTCGGCCTTATAAGAAAAATTTAGTGACACAAGTATATAAACACGAAGATGAATAACTGGCTGTAACAGTTATTACAAACAATCGAATAAAATACTATTATAAAAGTCCATGTGGTTTCGCAGGGACGTTTGAGACAAAGTGTTCTCTATACTTCTTTTGGGTCGCACCTCAGCTTCTACATAAGTTATAGTAAACCGGATTACATCCTTACAATAACATTAAATAAGCAAGCAGCTCGGTAACTAACCTCAGCTGGCCAGTCAATATTAAAGAATTACATTGCTATCTGCATTATCACTAATCATAGAGTATATTCACAGCCTCACGAAACATTTTATTAATTAAAAGGCTAATACACAAATCTTTAACAGCAATGGTTTGAGGAAAAAAAGATGAAAGAGACCAGTTCCTTGTTCATAATTGACGCCTCTGAGTTTATTCCTCCGAGCTTTCGAAACAATGGCAAAAGAAGCCGTTCTCTTAACGTCCAGTTGGGAACATTAACGGCCAGTAACGGTCCTCTAACGGTCGTAAGGCGGCCGTTATAGAGTCCAGTATCACTGATTTACCGATCGCCGTTTAATAAACTTTCCCCACGGTAGCCATTGTGATAAAACTTGGTGACGTAGAGTAATAGGGGGAGTAGGCATTAACTGTGGGCCTACGTGGGGAGAGAGTACCTGCGTTGAGTGTTAGGTGGGAGTCAAGGGTGCTTAAAAATGTAGGGTGTGGGGTTTAATTAGGGATGAGTATACTGAGTCGTGCAGTGAGTGAAACTTTGAGTTTAACGCCAAATTTTTGATAGAAATAATTTGAGTAGGTATCGAGAGAAAGTGCGAAGAAATGATGATCGGGAAGTTTATAAATTGCCCCAGTAAAGTAGTAAAGGAAACATGTAAGTGGAAAGTAAAGAGATTGGATCATTGCTGCTGCAGTGAAACGAAAAAATTAACATTAAGTAAAGTACGCTACATTATAATGCGGGGATTTAACAACAATGAGCTGAGATATGGAAGCTCAGTGAATTTTGATTGTGCGTTTGCTGTAAAAAGGGCAAACCTTGAGAATAGATTATAAGGGATTAAAAATAATCGCAGAATTTAAGGCAGAATTAGGGCGACACTGATTACAAGGTGGAAGTGGCGTGAAGAAGCTCGTATATGTACGTAGTATGTATGGAAATAAATAGTGATTAATTTATTAACAGAATATCTGTTTGTGCAGAAATTGGGAAAAATTAATGCTTCCATTCGAATGATTTATCTCTCGTGACACATTTTTATTGCAAATGTTGTAAGCATCCAGATGCCAAAATACTTTCAAGGTTTTCAGCAAAAAACGATCAGACTTGATTCGTGATGTGATTTCAGCTGATTATACGCACATGAACACATTTCTCACAGTTCCAAATTCCCGTAAATATTTGGTTATATTCAGTGTACGCAGCAGAGTTTTAAATAACGTACCGTTCATATTAGCACGAGTTATTGACGTCACAATGTACCAAGCAGAACATGTCCTGTCACTCATGCGCAACGCTCTCAAGGCCACTGTGTTAGTTTTGCTACCCCATAGAACGTCATGGAACTTAACGAAAAAGGTGGAAACAATTAAGAGGCCTTAGCTAAAACCAGTACAATTTCCTTCACTTTTAATTACGAAATTAATTTGTTTTTTTCTCGAAACCAGGACTTTAAAAATTAGTTTTGTGTGTAAACACAAAAGTTAGTGAAATGATCAGTCTCGGCTTGTATCGATCTGCTCTCATGGTCATTAATCGCGAATTTAGTTAAATTGTAAACTTAAATAACCTATTATCGAACAAAAATTGGAATTAAATGGTTCGAATGAGAAATACGAAAAAATTTACACGATAAAAGCCAAGAATTATGTTTTCATTTGGCCTTTGAAATCTGAACATAAATAATCCAAAATTTAATCGACTGGTGAGTTCAACAATTTTCTTGTGAGTTGAAAACATTAAAATCATTTGGCGCTCTAGCGCCACTTAAATTATATTCAGTCTTTAATTTAAAAATTATGATTTTTCGCTACACGGATACAAATTAAAGGTCAAGGTCAACACGCATCCTCTGTGTTCAACCATGCAATGCTCGTCTTGCAGGTCTCTGTTAATACCTCCCCTATATAGAGGCTCGTTCGTCTCAATTGCTATGGGTCATATAGGCTTGAGGTTTCTGAGGCCTGCATTAGTTCGATCAAAGCATCCGACCAAAGTTACCTAATAAATAAAGTCTACGACTTGCACCACATCCCCCTCCGAAGCTCACTCCACGTTATTACGCCATTAACTTCATATCTTTATGCGCTGCTTTGCTTCAGCACCAGGATATTGACTTCAGCTGCAAAGAATTTCCTATGCACCTCACGCTGACTATTTCGTCTACTGTCGTGTCTGTTGTTCTCCTCATTTGGTGATGATATAGCGATTGAAAACCTCCTTACATCACTTCCTTCCGTCAACTTCGAATGAAATGCTTTGCGCATATCCGGTAAGTGCTAAGAATCAATATGATCGGGCGAATAATTGTTATTTAGATGGAAATGTATGCAGTCCATGCACATGCCACGGGTTGAGCCTCAATCTAGAGTGCAGTGTACAACCACCAAGATTTAAATACAGTTTAAATACTGGTCACCAATGCACAAATACTGCAAACAGTCGAGCTTGGATAAGTTATTGCGATGAAGTACGAATTTCATCCACGTTCACGGTTTTTGTAATTTTATCCAATTAGCTTTGATTCTATGCTTCTTCACGAAGTTTATTGTTAATCGGAAATAGAATTTATTTTACCTATTTTGTCTCGGTTATTTGACGGATAATTTCATCTTCGTTCAATGAACCCGAGTTAACCGATTTCTTTGGGGAATTTCAATAAATTTGATAGATCATCTTTATTTCCAACGTTGAGTCGTAATCTGCAGACAATAAATAACAAAGAATTAATACATTTATAAACATTTGGAAGCAAGCCTAACTGGTAATCATTATGTGCGTTTGAACAATATAAAGATCACGAATGAACAGCAGATATTACCAAATTATTTATTCCTATCGAATGGCTACTTCAGAAGGTGAAGAGATTTACTGGCAATGCCAAATAATTATCATAGATTTGAAACCAATCGCAATCTGAATGCACTGAGAAGAGAACCAGGCAAGAAAGAAATGAATTTGGTAAACAAATTAGGAACAAATGAAAGCTGAACAAATGCACTCTAGGCATAATATTCACAACAGGTATTGTGAAACTAAATTCTGACTCATTGATGAAAAATTAATGAACAATTTATGTACAAAGATATCACCAAATATCATAAAAAGACAAACTGACGCGTCAGGACGCAACATAAATGAGAACGGGAATGAGGAAAATTAGACAAAGGTGGCCTAAACGACGCGACTCTGTTGCCTCCAATGAGATTTAAACATCTGAATTTAAAAAAAAACATAAATTTCGATGATTCAACGCGACATGTTTTTAACATTGATTCATACTCACGATAGCATCCTCATAGCCCAAGTTAACAGCGGAAAGTAAATTAACCCGAAATGCTACATCATGCACGAGGGGCCGGGGCGCACTTTTCTTCGTTGCGTACTGCACTGACTTGCATATGGGATGTCATAGAGATTCTCTGCCATCTGCACTAACTTGCGCAAGGATTTCATGAAGATTCTCCGCCCCATCTACACTGACTTGCACAAGGGTTTCATGGCGATGCCCTGCAATCTACACTGACTTTTGAGAGGATAACTCCAGAGGGAGAATATTAGGCAGCTCCCCCGTAAGGTAGGATGCACGCTCGATAGACTTGGCAACGTATGAAGTCCATCGTGTGAGCCCAGTGTACTTGGCACTGCAATTTATATCATTTCCTTGTGGTGGAGGAAACGATTATGAGCCCAAGTGAAAATTATTGTTATTGAGGATGTAACTCACACGTCACGGCTACCATTAGCGGTTACAGTAGCAATGAAAGATAAGGTGCAAGTGAAGCAGAAAACATGGTTAGTAATCGGAGAATTGTTAACATGAAAATTAGAAATCTAAGACAAGAAAAGAAGTTTCCTTGCCGTCCGCGAGGTGTTCATTACAAGCGCACGACTCAAAATTGTAAAATAATTGGAATTATGGCACACTACTTCAATTATAAATTTTAATGGGCTCGATCTTAACTTAAATATTTGATTATTGTATGCCCAGTTACTGATATTATAAATTGGGGTGGATCGAGCGCCCAATAGCAGTCGGCAGTACTTCAAAAAGACCAACTCAATTGCATGAAACAATCAGAAATTGTATAGCTGTTCGAAAGACTTCACAGAGATCCATCACGCCAATTTTAAGACATATTACCCATTCTAATGTGAAATTCGTACTACTGAACTCTGTAAATATTTTGGTAAATTTTTCTCACTTCTTAACTAACACTATAATTCCCGTATCAAAGTTATCAATTTAGACGAGCGATGGAAAGTATGGAACACATAATTACGATGATAATTGAAGTGTGAGCTGCGAAGAATTATCAGATGACCGACCATCATATCACATATGTAAGGTCCGAAGGAGATATTTTCAGAGTGTAACAAATATGTTCGAATGGATAGGGAATTGGAATCATCAGAACCAAAATAATAGGAAAATCTTCAAATTTTCGGTGAAATTCGCCATCTATCTCTAAATCCGTCATCTGTAAATGAATGGACTTGAGAAAAAAAGTATAATGTGGAATCTTGCTCAAGGTTCTTGGTCGGAAAGCTCCCTGGCGAACAAATGAAATAATTTCCTTGAGAAATTCTTGACTTCAGCATCGGTTGGTTACACTAGGCGGTTTTTATCCTCAGTCGGGCTGATAGATTCAGCGAGCTGCTCTTCGTGTCCCCGGATTTTGCTTTACGCGCATTACCTCCGAAGTGACCGGCGGAAGGATCGCGTCCTGACGCACAAGCACGCTGACGCCGCGTTCACGCTACGCCCGCAACCAAACTCTTACAGAGCCAAAATTTTCGGAAATAATAACCTTAAATAGTAAACAATGAAGTTAGTTATACGGCAATCGAGAATTCAGCTTGAATGTCTGCCATTTGCTGGATTGGATAAAATTTTGACGATACCGTAAGCATTTTTCAGAATCTGACTTCTAAACAGTCAATCGAAGAAATGAGTGATCTGAAAAACAGCAAAGTTACTTATGTGAAGGAAGTTTGCTGAAGTTACTGAGCAAGGCTTACAGGGTTTCTTATTCAGCAAGGCTCAGATGGCTTTACATCACAAGGTTTTTATTCCCGGCTTATACGCATATCTAAAAAATAGATTAGAAACCAATTTAAAAAAATAGGCTTTCAACCAGGCTCAGTGCGAAATTAGTTCCAGCATATTATTAATTTGCACATGAGTAAGTTTTACGAGTTAAGAGTAATTCATACGGGGATCCTCATTCTAATCTGTTGTTATATTAGGGTGATTTTGTCTCCTAAACTTTCTATCCTACTCAGTGTTTGGCGAATTGGATAAGCTTTTCTGCCTACGCATTTTTAGCTTGAAAAAATAATAATTCATTCAGATTTCACAGGCGAAATTCATAAAGTAAAGACTAACAGTTTTTTTTTCTAAAAATTTGTCAAGTTCATAACCCTCTTTTTCACCTTAGTTCGCGTCGACGAAGCCGAGAAGAATCTTAAAAACATACTCCCATCATCGTAGGCTAGTTGTGATCCAAAGTAATTCGTGTTATATCCCTTCTATGGATGTGATTAGATTACAAAGACTATCTTGCTTGTCTCATGGATCTACGATAGTACGATAAATTGTCAAGAATCTGACCCAAATTGCCCTGTGACAAGCATTTCAATCGAATGAAAGAAATGGATAACCGATGGCCGATCGTCGCTCCATTAGTCGCCATTTAGAAGTCGGCCATAGTTTACAATTAAAGTTTGATCCTCATACCGCCTTTGTCACATGTAGACAACTAAGTGAACAAAATTTCCGATATATACCAGCCGTTAGTCAGAAGAGATGCACCAGGACAAAAAAGCCAGCACTTTCGGGCTTATTCCGATTTATCCCGCAATTTAAGACCATGATTTACCTGACTATCGGACAACTTAATTATAGAAGCTGTAGATTCTTCAAATGTGGGAAGTGATTTTTTAATCAATAGGACTCAAAATTATCTCTATGAAATTAGAAGGAGCCAAATTATGAATTCTTACACGATAATCACGAGTTCTGACGTTAGTTGCGGTACATTTGGGCGATTGCAATCGATGAAAACGGAAACGTGTGTCCGGTGGAATGGCTGCACATTTAAGGTGCTTTTACAACGGACATAATTCGGAGTTCCGTTGGAGTGCATCGTTTCTAGCATGGATGACACAAAGCTCGTAACAGATTTTTTTCGTAGTTGATTATTGACATGCAGACTATTTAAATTATTAATTTCGAAATCTGGCATTATTTTTGAGTACTCCCCTATATGTTTGACCAGACCACTACTATCTAATTTGTTGGGAAGGACGAAGAAAATGTAATTTTATTTTTGAAACCTCCATGGATACTTGGCCGTTTATTGATCACGTGTTTAAATTTCTTAAAAAGGTTTGATCGCTTGAATGAAACCATGAAAATATCGTTTTATGTGAAAAACTTCTTAGTCCCACTTGCTTTTAGGGAAAATCTCCGACAAATGCTTGCTCTCTCATTGGTTCCATGAACTATCATGTTACGATAACCTAATTTCAGGCACATTTAATTAAATCTGAAATGAATTTGAAACCGATGTTTTGTTTTGAGGGAACTCTTATTCCTACATTTAGACGTGAAATTTAAAGCAGTGATTTAGGAGCAAGCCAATGCTCCAAATTCAATCGTTGTTTCTATAGTCGCACTCTTAAAATAATTATTTTATTTCAAATCATTTTTATGCTGCAGGGATTTAAGCTCATTTGATTATTTCGATTAAATCGATAGGCTGCTAAAATATTGTCGTTGATCCTGCATGCAACATAACTTCGGAAATAAATTTCAGGTCCGTTAAACACTTCTTTATTTCATTCGACAATTCCTCCCATATATTCCTCTAGAATCTGCAGGTTTAAGTCTCGCAATAAGAATCGCTGATCAGGAATGTAATAAACGGAATAAGTTTGGCAGTGCTTTAATTATGATTCAGTGGATGCAGTTGAAATCAGAGCGGTGAGCCTAACTTGATTCGGCTGGTGCGAACTAAAGTGCTATAAACGAACCTGAGTCCAGGGCTCACTGAGTGACTTGAGCAGCGCCGCTTGGAATATTTGAGAGGCAAATGCAGTATGTGCAACTGAATATACACACGCTGCGGCCTCTGATATTAGGCGGAACCTCGCCGCCAACCTGCCTCTTGTTCCAGGTTTTTGAGAGCGTCGTTGGGGTCGGGAGGAATTTTATGATGACGAATCCAAAGGGGCGAAGTCGCTACTCGCTCGTTTAGGAATCATGAGATAGATTAGAGATAATTAAAATGGATACATTTACAATGTACGCAGTTACTAGTTAATATTGTACATTACCCTGCATTATAGCCAAGAATGAAACAGAAATAACAGACAGAATAGTTAGACTAATTTGCATAGAAAAAGTAAGTCTGGTTTGGTGTTGGCAAATTCGTCATTTTATGATCTACCGAAGTCGATTTTCCTAAGGTTGCCAAAATTGAAGAGAGATTTGTCGATATCTTGTGCACGTATTATTTTCGTTTATTATCACTATATTTAACATAAGTATTCAAACAATTCAATAAATATGTAGGTATCTTAATATTTAAAATTAATAAAATTTCCTTCTCATAATGTCGGGGACGATTCAGTGAATAAATTTAGAAACAAAGCCGTCAGTGACCTCAGAAATTACAATAAATGACAGTCCCAATTAAACCAATGAAAGGATGAATAAAACTGAATGAATGATTACCATGATAATTGAAAAACAAACTTTATATATAAAAATAACCCGTACGCTTTCAGTGCATGAATCAACTACCCAATCTTGATTTCGCGAGTTCAGCTGTTTTTCTAACATGTCTTGGCTTCAGAGCCTTTCTGCACAATACAGATAACAACAATTTAGAACTAGTGATGAACATGGAACATACAAAGCAGAATAGGATGCGATAACGCGAAATATACAATTAAATAATGAACTTATATAAATAACAACTTTCACAATAACTGATAAAAAACACTGAATTAACACGCACAGATTAATCCAAACAAATATAATAAACCAACACAGCTACGTACCTCTGTGGCGGAATCTCGATTCACAATGAAAAATAAAAACAGAATGCCTAATTAAGCGAGGTCACGTAAAAGATGACTTGAAACCGAAATGGTGTAGTAATAAATATCCTACATGTTTAATAAATCTATTTATATTGCCTCTCTTCTCCTTGCAACACGCAGCTTGGATCGAGGATAAGACACATGCAGATCGAGACACAAGTAGATCGAGACAGACGCAGATCGAGACACATGCAGATCGAGACACATGTAGATCGAGACACATGCAGATCGAGACACATGCAGATCGAGACACATGTAGATCGAGACACATGTAAATCGAGACACATGTAGATCAAGACACATGCAGATCGAGACACATGTAGATCGAGACGCATGCAGATCGAGACACATGCAGATCGAGACACATATATATCGAGACACATGTAGATCGAGACACATGTAAATCGAGATACATGCAGATCGAGACACATGTAGATCGAGACACATGTAGATCAAGACACATGTAGATCGAGACACATGTAGATCAAGACACATGTAGATCGAGACACATGTAGATCGAGACACATGTAGATCGAGACACATGCAGATCGAGACACATGTAGATCGAGACACACGTAGATCGACGCACATGTAGATCGAGACACATGTAGATCGAGACACATGTAGATCGAGACACATGCAGATCGAGACACATGTAGATCGAGACACATGTAGATCGAGACACATGTAGATCGAGACACATGTAGATCGAGACACATGCAGATCGAGACACATGCAGATCAAAACACATGTAGATCGAGACACATGTAGATCGAGACACACGTAGATCGAGACACATGTAGATCGAGACACATGTAGATCGAGACACAGGCAGATCGAGACACATGCAGATCTGGGGCCGGATTATCAAAAATAGTTACGAAGTCGTAACTCCTTCAGCCAATCACTGAAGATTTTTCAAGCTAAACCCACCAATCACAGATGAGAAATCCGACTTACGCAACACGTAAGCCGCCACGTGTACTTAGGCATGTTAAGCCGCCACGTGTACTCAGGCATGTTAAGCCGCCACGTGTACTCAGGCATGTTAAGCCGCCACGTGTACTCAGGCATGTTAAGCCGCCACGTGTACTTAGGCATGTTTTGATAATCCGGCCCCATTTAGCTCCTCAATGTAAGTAGTCGAAGAAAGCGACGGATGGGAAAGAAAGTTGGGATAATTCGTCGCCAGGCAAGTTTTCTTCGGAATTCATCTGCAGGCACATTTACGAATTCTAACCCGCCTATGTAAGCTGAAATTAAAATTTTTTTAAATAGTCTGATTGAAATGTATGAGGTCCCTTCTGAGGTTTATGAATTTATTTTCTTGTCCTCAGTGCGATGGTCGTGGACTCTCCAACGTTTTAGTAAAGGATTATACTGGGACTATTTTCCTTGGGTATCGTCACCATAGCGGGCACATCAATCATAGTCAATGATTAGAAATTTAATATCACGGGGAAAAAAACAGTTAATGCTCAGCGCAACGAACAATCCCAAGTCTCGTCAGATTGGAACTGAAAACACGAAGAACATGTCCTAATGTGAATAAATATTTTATGAATATTGTAGAGGGTCAAGATAGTAAAGCATCTTAATATTGACATTTTCTGCAATTCAAGTGGTTTTCATTCATTATGTGTGCATTTTAAAAAGGGTGTAAGATTGTTTTAGAAGAAGTAAGGTTTGTTCATTACGATAATGCGGAGCAACGTCATTGTGATTTGTGTCATGGAAGAGACGGTACGTGGAATTGGTGTATAGTGATGTGTTATAGGCCTATTTATAAGTGTCTTAATTTGACAGTGTTTGAAAAGATGGATCTTGTTTGAAATCCGGACTGCTCCGGATTTTACTGAGAAGTCAAACTTATTTTGTCTGCATTAAATTTGTCATTACGACATCATAATAACCTAACCTAAACTAACCTAACCTAATCTAACCTAATCGGACAATGAAAGATTATGTAGGAAACAGATTATTTATTTTCGTTTTGAAAATCCATAACACAGGATGGATGATTCTCGGATCCATGGTATGCTGCTAGTACTCCATGACTGGAGTACTAGCAGTACTAGTGGCTGTTTTGTCAGTAAATAAACAGGAAATGAATGTAATGGATGCCTCTTAAAAAGAGCATCAAAAACTACATAAAATATGAAGTTTGCGTTAAAATCTGGAGCAGTCCGGATTTCACACAAGACCCGAAAACATTTGTATTTTAGTTAATGTTAGTTTATGTCAGTTACTTTTATTTGTGTATTTTACTATTATCAGCGAAAGCTTCAATTCACACGCTTACACTCACGTTTTAATATATTGATAATATTACTTATCTTTGTCATTCATTTAAACAAGTTTGAATTAACTTTACTATATTCATCATTAAAATTATATTTTTGCCATGCAAGACTTTTATGCGGGGCAAAATTCTCGAACGATTCTGGTGGGCTATACGATCGTTGGCTGGTTGGGTGTTTAGATCGTGGCCCCAACAATGTCCAGGACCTTATTGCCTCCAGGATTAAAATTGTTTTCATCCTATTCCTAATTTATATATGAAACGCATTTCATATCTTCCTAAAGATACGTATAGATATTACTACCAAAAATATGCAATTTATCCAACCATGATGTTGATTTAAATTTCTCGACGCATCTTGAAGGAAAGTGGCATACTTTGAAATTTCTGCATTTTCGCAACTAAGTTGCATAATCGGAATGCTTCTGATGGCAGAGAGGAGGCTGGTGGATGTTTTGTGACAAAGTGCTTGCAATTCAAGACCACAAATTTTAAATTCTTAACTCGAGTTTTGCCGTCACAAACACTTCTATATAACGCTCGTGTGACCTAAGCAACGATTTATAGAACTCTTGAGACTATACAACGCCATAATTTGTAGTACTCGTGTGTCTGAATGACAAGCACTTCATCCAATAAAGACATCACTTTCAACGAGCCTAAATTTGTTTCTGAAATTCACGTGTCGCTCGTAGAACTCTCATTTATGATGCACACATCTTATCAACGCTCTCATCATTTTCTATTCTCAAATACCTAATGCTTCTGCGTGACCAATTCTCTCACTAATTCTACCCATATTTTTACCAACCGTCATGTGTGACCAGCACTCACATTCCTAATACTTTTGTGACTACTCCACATACATTACCTATGTACCAATGGGACCAACGCTCTCTTGTGACCAACGCAATCCTAAAATTTATTGCACTAATGTGACTAAATCTTGCGTCTTGAAAATACTACTCTCTTGTGACCAACACTCTATTTTCATTTCAAGCTCACATATGACCGACACTCTTCATTTCAAGCTCACACATGACCAACGCTTCCTCTTCATTTTAAGCTTACATATGACCAACACTCTATCTTCATGTCAAGTTCACATATGACCAACACTCTCTCTTCATGTCAAGTTCACGTCTGACCAACACGCTCTCTTCATTGCAAGCTCACTAGTGACCAACTCTGCATCATTCCCTGCTCTCATGTGACCAAACCTCTGATCAAAAAGCAGTCCTGCTGACCATCAATCGAAGGCTCTATGAAAGGCAATTAGCTGTTGCTCTCCCGTCGCTTAGAAGCAGCGGTTCTGGCCTTTAATTCTCCATCTCTCAATCCTTTGACGATGTTAGATTCGTTACTAATCCCATCGGCCTATCGGAGACACTCCCTTGCATATTCCCATTATGAATCAGATTCGTTTCAATGGAGGCAAATGGATGGCCGCCGGTCGGGCGATGATGATCCGCCTCTAACTTCCAGCAGGGTTAATGCAGCCACGTTGAAGCGTTTAAAACACCAGAGGCATCGTGTAATTGCTGCGGTGTGGGGACGGTCTATACCATGCTAGGCGTATTATAATATTGATAAACAAACTTAAAGTTGAGTGCAAAAAATGTAGTTAAGCACTTCTACCAATCTCAAGTGTAGAGCAATGACTGTTCAAAAAAATGCGGCTGTGCGAAAAAGCGTTAAGTTTTCGTACATTATTTTGTTCAGAATTTAATTCCTTCTTTTCCCTGCACATCATTATTCTGCTCCAGAAAATTAAAACTACTTTCTCTCATGGAAATTCATGACCAGTACAAATCCATGCAATTTTGAACTATCGATTTCCCTCTATAACATTGATGTCCTCTTAACAATGATTGCATTATTTTTAATATTTTCTCATAGTTATTTTCTATGTTATAGTAGCTAACGCCGAAGCAGAATTAAAAAAATATTCTCAAGTAAAATAGTGAATGATTCGAGTGTGTATAACGAGAACGAAAGAAACTTATATCGAGATAGAATTGAAAAATGTGAAAGAAATTGACCATTGAGTGCACTCATGAACACTGATTTAACGAGTACCGCATTATCGACCTTTGTTAGGTTCTTACTTTGAACATTGCGAAAAAACATGGAAAATTATGTTCAAACCAGCTACTTGTATTAAACCCTTGCGTTTTTCGATTTGAGTTTAGTGTTAGAATCTAAACTTGGATTCTGAACATTTTTACTGCGGGCTTGCTAACCTTATTGGTCATAAGATATACGGCATCCGCCTAACTCAGATCTCTCTTACTTCGAAAAATTTCATACTCAAGATGTGGTGCTCAGATTTGAGCACTACAACCTCTTTTAATGCATTCTATTTTTTCATCTATATGCTCCCATATGTTGTTCAAACAGTAGAATGTACAGCTTGGTTGTCAGCGGAAAGGCCTCAGTTTTTAATTTTTTTATCATTTCAAAGTGGAAGCTGGTAAATAGATTAATCTTCTTAAAGTCCGTAGACTTTAACCCCCTGATAGAAAAATGTTTGCTACGTGGCATACTAAATAATTCGGAAAATTTTCACGTTACAAAAGTGTCCTTCCTATCTCTGATTTTTATAATTGTATTCCTGAGACAGATAGATTCAATTCATTTACTGACCAGAGGTATCAGGGGTTAATATAGTGTCACATGGTTTTAAAAACATATTGCGGGTCATAAACAGTTATTGTAGGAGCTGACACAACTTTAAAATTAACTTATACAATGCATGATTAATTTAATAATTCTAAACATGCATGTAAATGTGCAATTAAACGACCGTTTTCCAATTATAATTTTAAATCTGACTAATGATACTTACAACTGCAATTATATTTCATTTAAATCTCTAATATTTAAATTAAAGCTCTAACGTTATGGTGAACGTCTAAATCCCAATGATAACTTACAGTGGTCGATATTATATTCATTACCAAACAACCTAAACACTGTAATGAAATTCACAATGATATTGCTTCGTGCAATTTGTTCACTTTCTCAATATGAATTTTGCCTGCGTAATTATCAGCCCAGTCAAGTTTCGATAAAATTTGACTCCAGCTTCTATAAAATTTGGTGGCCTTTATTCATGGACACCATTTAAGGGTGAAGTATTTATTTTAAATGATAGGTATTTTAGAGTGTCTACGGGCCACTAGAAGCCATTGTCATTTAATGGCAATCAATATGCCGTCCATGATTTAGATAAGGTTTATCTGCTGCAACAACTTGCTACCAAGAAGATCCTACGATTGTCACCAGTCTTGTCTTCAAATTATAACAAGCTCCTTAGGAAAGTATCCCGCTAAATCGATCCAAATTCGATTTTTTTTAAGCTGGTAGATATGAAATCCTAGGCAGCTGATTGCAGGCGATCATGAGCAAACAAAGCAAACCAGAATTATTCTGGGACACAAAACGACTCGTCATTGTTTTTCGAGCAATTGTAGGCTGGCAGGATTTTGTGTGGTGTTTAATATTGGGTTAGTCTGGTACCGAGCGGGTGGACATTAGGTAGAGACGTCAGTGCATTACATATTAAACGGGGGAAAACAAATTTATCTGCCTAGTAAACAGAAGCAGAGTGTCCCTGCATCTTTATTCTACATACATTATCGTAAATCGATCTGTCTGAGAGTTTTAATGATGTAACTTCTCAATAATTGAAAGCTGGACGTAATTGTGCGCTTATTTACTCGTCTGGTTTGTTCTTAGTTCATTAATGGATTTTGCTTGACTGCATTCCAATATGTGGCAAGGTTTGGGAGAAAAAAAACCATTCACTAACATCTAGGGTGACTACACATTAGATTCCTCGATCCCCCAAAACAATTAAGGAATAGATGTTTCTGAAAGTAATACGGGCTTTAAACATAATGAATTTTTTCCTAATAGAATTCTTTCATTAGTGAGAGAGATCTATATTTTTCAAGTGTGGCTGAGGGCCAAGGCACTGCTCGATCAAGTCTCCTAGGTTTGGGAGAGCGGCGGCTTGTCACTGATTATCTCACGCGATACGTTAACGGCCGTCGTATAAAAAGCAATGCGGTCGTAAAAAAGCAATACGCCCTCTGCTGTTTATGACCGCGTGTTGCGCAGCTCGTACGTCCGACAGCGCCGAGATAAACCTGCCAGCTAAAGTGTACGGCAAGATACGAGAAATTACCTGGCGACTTTATACAGCGCATTATAGGCGGTGCAATGGCGTCAGCGAGCTTGTTTACAGGTTACAAGGTTAAGCGCTATACTTCAGTCCAATGAATTCTGAGATAGAAACATATTTATTTTCTTCGAGGTTCTGTTCTTACGGCACTATTAAACAGGCACATTCTGTACAATCCAAGTTTCAATTTGCCCCGGAACTATTTTGAAAAATTGGTCTTAGCCGTCTATTGCCTCAGCTATAAATCAAGTTGTAAGTGCATGCAGAAGGTGATGCGGTAGTGGGGAAAAAAATGTGCACTAAAGGTTTTACTGATAAATCGTGAAGTCATTATAGAGTCTGAAGCTCGCTGATAAAACATGATGGATAGGAAGCTTATGAATGGCTAGAGACAAGCAGTTTGAATCGTTTATTGCCGTCCTAAGCCGAGCTCGTGATGAGGGAAAAGCTACGGCGATGGCGTGTCTGCTCGCGACCTTAATCCTGCCGTCGCGACTAGCGTCTTTCTCACGTCCGTCGGCAGGCACCCAAAAAACCATTAATGAGTCTTAAATATGATGGATGGCCGCTAAAATATGCTAATATTCGCCACTGTTTTTCTGCCAAGTGTGTCAGGCTTAGCAGCTCGCAAGAAGCCGACTAATTTTGTAGCGTGTGTCGGGCAGATCATCTCGAGAGGGTCGCTTCTTCAACTCGCCCCAGTCGTGCCTGAAAGCTTCTTTGATGTCGAGAACTTGTGTAGTGTGACGGCAGGCTTCTTAAATCCATGCATCATAATCAGGATTACAGCTGTCTAATGAAAGCCCTATTGCTGAGCTGATGTTTTCCTTGCTCCCTGTGAAAGATTTATCTTGGGATGGTTGGCTTCAGCAGTACGAGCGTAAAATGTTTGCTGCTCTGAGATACTTCTTACGACTTCAATGGTTCATCTTCTGCCCGACGACTTGCCTTCCTGGCTCGAATATAAGTTTTATCCTGAGAATTCTGCTATACATTTTTTTTTATTATTAAAAGGACAACAATTCCTTCAACTCATCTCATTAAAGTACACTGACGAGTTTTCAGATAACGTCGAATGATAAGTGACGCATATTACTAAGCGCATTTCTGGCGCTCGAAGTGGCGCTCATTTCCCGCACTATATGAAGCCATTATTGATTTTTGAAAAGTCCAATGTTTTTATCGCGTTCAATTTGCATCTGCCTTCGAAGAAATTTGCATGTTCCAGCGATAAGGTTTCGATCGATTCTTTAAGTTATTAAATTAACACTACTCTTTTGGGACAGTCGGCTGAATAATATATTTTTTATGCCTGTTCGGTTGCTGTCTAAGAAAAGAATTACGAATTTAATAGAACTTCATTAATTCAAAGTAAATAAATTGTCTATCACATAGCTTTATCTTAAGAAACATCTATTGCGCTAAGTAAAAAGTCAATAAAGCATTTCCTTCAAAACCCTTTTCTTCATTTAATTGTAAAGCATATTGTACATTTTGTGCAATTGTAAATCAAATTTAAATTTACATGTATCAAGTTGGTACAAAACTAATGCCTGATTTTTTCGTGAAAGTTTTCGATGATATTTATTAAATTTGTGTCTATCGTTATAGTTTA
>JALHKN010650483.1:0-13270 GCA_039513755.1 Hyalella sp. 3TK10
CTTGATAGTAATTCCATTGCTAGCAGTAAGTAACGTATTCCATCAATAAACTCTGATACATCTAACATGTAACAAACATCCATGCCTAAGAATGAGCGATTGTTAACAACAAAGAATCTACCAGGGAATTTCATTGGTTGAACTCTAAATAGCGTATAGGAGTCCTTGGCCTGAAGATAGTCTCGCACATCCTTGTTTTTCGCGTTATCGACTTCACTAGTCAAACGTTTTTTGCCAGTGAAACAAGCGGGGTTATCGACATTTGTGTATATAAAATCCATTTTCAAAGCTTAATAGCACGTTCAAAATCTACTCCAACAATATGCGTACACAGTTAGAGCAGTGAGCTGCTTCTCACTCTAAAATCAAACAACAAATGACCATAGTCGCTATTATCAATGTACTTATTTTAGATCTTTCTTTATCTCTTTCAAGGAACGTACGCGCGAAATATGTCAATTGACTCGTGTTTCTAATACATGTTAATATAACATGAGTAGAGTTAAGTAAAATCGTTCGCTGATAGTTTGAATTCTGAAACAAGGTCTGAACAATGGATATCACTGATATATTCTTAGGTCGTCCCTTGATGAACACTGATGCGACAATACGTTCGGCCTCTCTGTTGTACATGAGATCATCGAATATGATGAGGCGATGTGGCACATCTGGTGGTTTGAATGGATCTAGAACTTCGTCGTGTGCACAAAACTTTATTTTCACGTGATCTTCAACAGGAAAGTTCATACCAGCATGGATAATGACTTCTGAAAACTGGTTGAGATATTTTTGTATCAGTTTACCTACGACTACAGACTTTCCAGATCCACTCGAACCTGCTACAACCAATCTCGCAGGCTTAATGAAAATATTCACAGCATCTGCTTGAACACGCTCCATCATGACTAATGAATCAAAATAGTAAATGCCAGTCCTTATATATACATTCCTAACAGCATGAAAATGAAACGAGAATATATTTCTATACTTTATTTAATCTATAATAAACAGGTTTAGTTTAGCTTCACCATGTAATTCCCACAGAAGGAGTAGGGGAATGATGTTTGCTGCACTATGCTCTCAATTTCTTCATCTCGATTCTTTTCTGTTGATTGTTGATTTTTTCTTGATTATTTTCTCTTGATTTCTGTGAGAATGATAGAATATGGACTTCGCAGAAACGGAGTTGACATTGGTCTTCACTGCTGAGCGTGGAACTGTCACCATCATGTTTTGAGTGTTTACTCGTAAAGCAAATGCTAAGAATCCGTGAATCCGATGTTAATTCAATACGGGATATGTTTTGAGACACGCATACATAACCGGTTTTTCCCATCATGAAAATCATAATCCGCATTGCCATGTGTAAATAGGATACAAAGTTACGCTTCATCGATAGGCTAGAGCGATCAAACTCCTCACTATAGTGCAGCGTGCAATTCTCAGTTTCGAGCTTTAATGGTGATGATATCACAGACACACTAGTAGTGAGAAACTGCAGGATTTTGTATACTTCAGGAACTCTCTTGCATCAGGAGCTCATTCACTGATTCACACGGCAATACCATCTCTTGAATTCCATCACGTGAAACCACATGTTCAATCACGATTTTAGCACTTCCATCGACATCACATTTTAACCCATACGAATGATAGTTTTCAAAGTCCTGGATCTGAGTTTCTTCTTACACTCTCATAACATGTAGGAACAAATCATATGTAAACTTGGGCAGTATACTTGAATGATCTCCCAATGAGATTACAACGCAGTTCGTTACTTCAGTAAAAGTTATCGTCATCATCGCGGTGATCACTGTGATATCACCTCGGCAGATGTAAGATTGGTAATGATGCGCATACCACGAATCACTAGATTTTATCAATGTTAGATGCCAGGTGTCACTATAATTATTTTTAAAAATTCGTTCAAGTCAGTGTATTCAATTTACAGCTCTATCATATGATTATGCAAGGTAGAGATTGGTATACGGTAATCAGAAATTGTAAATATTTAATCAAAATGTTCATTTTATTTAATTATATATTTTTAATGGTATTCAGGGCTTTTTTCTCTCTCCGTACAGGTTCGAACGTGTATCGTCGCCTATCAACACTAAGCCTCATCGCCCGGTGACTGGGGAAATTCCATCCACGCATTAAACCCTCAACTGCGTAGTTGCCCTTGCTAGGCCCCAACGGAACCGGCTGCTTGATGGAAAATTCCACGTCATCAGATACTATATCTAGGTTACATTATACTACGCAGTATCACGCACACGTTGTAACTTTTCAAATCGTACTTTGGAGAAATTACACGGAGACCACACTATGAACGCTCTACACGGATCAAGTTTGTGGAGTTGAAGATTAAGAATACTTCAGATGAGGTCAGCATCACGTCATTAATGCAAAACGCTCGCGGTGAGATTATGGATGCCATAGATGCTGATTTACCAGTCAAGATACGCATGCAGTTTACTCTCAAGCTACAAGTGGGCAAACACGGCGAAGCGATGATATATACCAGTCTATATACCAGTGAGGATCTCAATACTATGTTTGATCGCATGACCGCTCATATGGCTGAAAATTTTGAGGAGAAGATGAGCGGGGGCAGTGGCTTCACAATTGTTAGCATTGATAGTCTTTCAATTAAGCTCTCATTCGCCGGTATTTCAACTAATAGAATTGGAAAGTATGTGAGATATCCTCGAGGCTTGCGTGGTAGTGATAGTATTGTTAATATTAAGTGTGAGGCAGACTGTGTCGAGCTTTCTTGCATTGCGCATTTCGTCGTGCAAGAACACGGCATACCGAGGCATCGCGATCGCCAACGGCAGTATAGGAAGCGCCAGGGCGAGTTCTTCACACTCCCTAAGCTCTCAGGTCAAGTCACTATTGACGACTTGCGAAGCATCGAAACGGCAGCGAACCTCAATATTCGCATGTATCAGCTCACGGCTGATGATGCGAAATATGACCTCTCAATGGTCTATCGAGGTACCGATAGCGCACCAACCGAGCGTACAGTACACCTACTTCTCTTGGAGAATCAACATTGCGCGCTTATTGTCAATTTTTCAAAATTCATGCATTCCGTCAGACACTACTATGTCGACCCCGTAGAAATGGACTATTGTCCTCTGTGCATGCAAGCAATAAAGAGAACAGCTCTTGAGGCGCACACGAAGACCTGTAAAGAATGCGGGGACTCAGTGAAGAACATTAAAATGCCGTAGAGAGTTGAAACATACAAATTCAATGCGCATCACGCATTGATACGGCCACCTCTAGTCGGATATTTCGACACTGAAGGTATTCTTGAATCAAGCGTAGACAAGAACATTGAACATGTTCATAGAATAGGCTCGTATTCCTACGTGCTTACAGACAGAAAGGCAAAGTATTCAAGCGACGTATCGCCGACACGACAGCAGAACCGTGGACCTGAAGGATCTTGTATAGGATTTCGTTAGTAATCTCTCGAACGACTATTACACGTATATGAAGAAAGAAAAGCTGTTAAAGGATGTGAAGCTCACAAAAGCAGACTGACGAAACTGTAATAGACAAAAGAAAAATTGAGGTTTGCGCATGCGAGTTTGATGGTAAAAACGGTGTGAAAGTTCGACATCATGATCATTTCAAAGAATGTGTAGAATTCAATGAACACGTGTTTGAGGGTAACTATATCGGAGCTCTTTGTTCCAAGTGCAACATTAGAATCACCGAGAAACTCAGATTATGGCGTGTTTTGCACACAATGGCGGCAAATATGATTTCAAGTTCATTTTGCGCGATTATGATAGTTCAAGGTTTGACGTTAAAACTATTCTGGCAAAATCCGGTGAGACTTTTTTCTCATTGAAAATGAAATCAAAGGAGGAAGGTGTAAAATATAGCCTGATGTCCCTGGATTCTTGCAATTTCATGGCCACCTTCCTAGACGCGCGCGCTAAAAATCTTGGGAATGACGCTCATGACTTCAGACTACTTAAGTCTGAACTCGAATCAGCTGCAAACAATTGCATTATGCACATAAAAAGGGACATTTTCCCTACGAGTATATTGACTCTGATGACAAGCTTGAGGAGACATGTCTTCCTTCGCGCAAGGAATTTTTCTCACATCTAACGGGCTCCATCACAATTGACGAAACAGAGTATGCAGAAGCACAAAAAATGTAGCACGTGGCGAAGTGTGAAAGTCTACGGGATTACATGCGCCTATATTTGACGATAGACGTGTTGCTGCTTGCTGAGGTGTTTGAGAAGTTCAGGGAGATATTCACTGCAGAGTATGGGATAGACCCGATTCACTTCGTCTCGGTTCCGGGTTATGCAATGTCAAGTGCATTGTATGAAAACAAAATCGAGTTTGATCTTATTACAGACATCGATCTTTCTAACCTCCTAGGTCAGAATATTCGAGGCGGTTTCGTGACAGTTGTTCAACAACACACAAAACTCAATTCAGTGTACTCGTCTGATTACGATGTGAACAAACCGAAAAAGTCTGCACCATTCCTTGATATAAATGGCCTGTATGGCCACTGTCTCTCTTCTAAAATTCCTATCGGTGAAATAACCGAGATCGAGGATATTGCAAACTTTGACTTGAGAACTGATTGCACAGGTGACTATACCTATCTCGTGAGCGTTGACACACATGTGCCCCCCGATGTTGCTAGAAGAACTGACGACTTCCCGCTCGTGTTGCATAGTCATGAGATAAGTAACGACGATCTTTCCCCGTACTCGAAGGAATTATCGGCAGGTTCAAGAGGCAAGTCGCATTTAGGATCGCGATTAGTTGCAAGTCATTTGGATCGCACTGAATATCCTGTTGCTCTAGAACTCTTTCAGGTTCTTATGCGTCACGGTCCAGAAGTTACAAAGGTGCATAAAGTGTATCGATTCAGACAGGCTGCTGTTTTTGCAGACTTTATTGCAAAGAACGTGCGTAATCGGGTAAATGCGAAGAACAAGTTTGACAAAGATCTCTATAAATTAATGATCAATTCTATCTATGGGAAACTCATGAACAATCCACGCAAACGCAACGAGTCACTGAAATTACATACAAAAGCAACATACTTCTAGCGTGCGACTGCAGGTGCTCTGCTAAGACAATGCTATTCAATTGGTCAGGATACAGTGATCACCGTGTCACGTGTTGACCCTGTGAAATTGAATCAGCCGACATA
This sequence comes from Hyalella sp. 3TK10, assembly GCA_039513755.1. Taxonomy (NCBI): domain Eukaryota; kingdom Metazoa; phylum Arthropoda; class Malacostraca; order Amphipoda; family Hyalellidae; genus Hyalella; species Hyalella sp. 3TK10. The sequence continues at coordinate 5,207 of JALHKN010650483.1, forward strand.
TGCCGGCTTCTTCATTCTTGAGAAGGCAAAGATTGCTATGTATACACTAATCTATGATCAACTCAAACCTGCCTATGGTGATGAGATGAAAGTAGTGTACTCTGACACAGACTCCATTCTGTTCACTTTGAACTGCGCTGATATCGAGGTGGTATTGAAGAAAGAGCCGTTGATTAGTCTCATGGACTTCTCAAATTATCCGGAAGAGCATCCATTGTTCAACGAGTCAAAGAACGGAACGCTCGGTTTACTCCTGAGTGAAACAGGTGCTCTCTATCCTGACGAGATCATATGCCTTCAGCCAAAATGCTATTCCATTTTACTCCCTGAAGGGGAAGTGAAAGCAGCCCCCAAGGGCGTGAACAAACGAGTCCAGGCAAAATTGGTACATCAAAAGTACAAGGATATCTACGAGTATGATGGAGAATGTAAGTCCCATCATAAACAAATTCATAACATTGTCTCAGTAAACTGTACGCTGAAAACACACTGTATGGCTAAAAAATGCCTGTCGATGTATGATATCAAACGCCGCTACGTAGCAAAAAACATCTCGGTTGCATATGGACATCCTGATATCCAGCCGATACTGGGGAGTGCGCTGGTAGCTAGCAAACAAAAGCGTACCCGTAACGATTGTGAACCATTAGAGATGGATTTGACAGCCAAGCGTCGTAGGCCAGGCAAAGTGGCTTTTAATTATGTTAATCTAAGTGGATAAAAGGTGTAATTTGTAATACATGTAAATATCTCACAGAAAGATCGGTGCAAGGGTTAGTTTAAATCTAAAATACATTAAATGGCTGTTTTCTACTTGTTCTTTCATTTTCCTTGTGTCTGCTGTTGTGATAGGTTGTAGCGAAAATGACAGAAGGATTCTACATATATATGTCGTCCATAATGGATGATGATGTGCTTAAGAACAACACATCAGCCAGATTAACAAATATTTTGCAAACCACGATTATGTTAGAAGGCGATTGGCAAGTGGGCTTAGTAGAATGCATTACAAATCACGAAATTGTTCATATTACAAAGTACTCGTATAACACTAATTTCGGGATTAGGATTGATTTTTATGATGATGATATTCACAAGTTACGTGCTGCTTATACACCACAGAACGCTTTAGTGAAGAGTGATATTAAAAGCCTAATTGACTCTTATGGCACTGATGTGACTGAATTTTCACGCGGAGTAAGAGCTATAAAGCAGGGTGGAAGTGTGATCACAGATGACCCAATTATTGGTAAAGTGATATTTAATCCTATGACCCCGGTTTCGCCTAAAATAGATCGTGTGCGATTTACTATGAATGAAGGAACCGTGAAATTACTCGGTCGGACGTTAATCGAATATAATGTGAAAGAAACAGGTCCAGGATGGTATATTCCGAAAATGATTGAAAGCTCAAAGTATTACACGATTTACTCTGATATAGTCGCACGAAGTGTTGTGGGTGGGAGACAAAGTAATATCCTGGATATAATCTCATGTGCAGGAACTTTAAGTAAACACAAGAGTCATGTTATCTATAAGAGGGTTCGCAAAAATCGTCTTGAAACAATTAGTATAGATATCCGAAACGAGAACGGCGATGTCGTGCCATTTGTTGACGGAGGGAGTACAATATGCATTCTCCATTTCATAAAAATAGTATAAATTAGGTTGTAGACGGTAATTATCGTTATTCTATCATCATCCGCGATGAGAGCACCATTCGTCATTCCCGATGAAGCGAGCTTCAGTCATATCTTCTCAGACGGGAAGCGCATGCGTGGGGCCGGACTGGCGGATATTGACGTCTTCAAAAGCAATGTCTATCGTCAACGAGGGGCCGGTCTTTTCAGTTTCTTTTCACGAATTTTGAGGAATACAATTCCATTCTTTAGGAGAACGCTATTACCGGCCGCAGCCGAATTTGGTCATAATCTAACAAAGGATTTTAGTGCAAATCAGGATGTTAGAAGCTCTGCAAAAAGACATGGTATATAGGCTCTAAAAATGTAGGAAGAAAAGTTTTACAAGGCGGTCGAGTAGGTAAGAGAAAACAACGAAAGAAAACATCGCACGGTAGTAAAACACATAGAAAGTGCCGTATTGAACCAGACATTTTCTCTTAAATATAATGGAATCAATTGAAAGGAGTCAGTTCACTGCGAGACATCACGGAGAAAGGATGAACCTCAACATTGATTCTAGCGGTGTGCAGACACCAACCGAAAATTATGATCTAGGTATAATAGACGCATTTCCTACAGTGAATAGAAAACACTAATTGAATCATCGATTGAAGAGACCTATGACCGTGATTTTTTGAGTGTCAATGCAAGTCTTTATGATGGTCACATAAGCGACTCCTTTAGTGAATTTGTGGTGGAAGGAGTTGACTCGCAGTTTGTAGACTTATCATCGATTGATATTGAACCAGAGATACGGATAGTAAAGGAAGACGGTTCACCCATAGTCGCAGCCAACAATGTGACGTATGTTGATGGTGTTCTACATCGGATATTCCAGAGCCAGGCCTTGTTTTTAAATGGCGTTCAAGTGGAGGGATCAAATACATTCGGACTATTGAAAAATCTGAAGACATACTTCACCATGCAACGGAATGATCTAGACGGACTCGGATTGAATATGCTGTATAAGCCTGTTGAAGACGATATCCTTGATACTGTTACAGCTGCTTCCTTCCCCGGAGCAGCTGGTGTCGAGAGGAAGATTATTGCGAATGCACGAGAGTCCATGCATTTAATGGGACCTCTTAACTTTGATATTTCCTCATGCCAGCAGTTTTTGATTGACAATGTGGATAAACGCATCCTTCTGGAGCTAGTGAAACCATCAATTGTTCTATTACCAAGTGATAATGATAAATATAAATACCGCGTTAGTCTATGTAAGCTTTGGGCTAAACGTGTTGTTCCTGTTCCAGCAGCGTTGATTGCTTTAAATAAGGTACTAACTACCGAAAAACAGTTTCTCACGTCCTGTTGTACGTACTGTCTAATTCCCTTAGGGTTTGACATCACTTACGGTTGAGAATCTGTTTCAAAATGTTTTACCCCAACGCATTGCTGTGCTGGCGATAGCTCAGGAATCTCATAACGGCGGTTATAAACGTAATGGAAACTACTTCCAGAATTTGGATATATCAGGGATTCCACTGTCGGTGAATGGGAACGTTCTTAGTAGATTACTACAAAATTCCCGAAAGAAGCCGCATTGGGTTATTATCGTACGATAGATAATCTCTGTATTGATAAATCAAATTTAATTACACGTCGTAATTTCGATAAGAGTAGAACTGTTTCGTGTTTGATACTTGTCCTACAGTACTGGATGATGCATTGAGCTTAGAGCGTCGTGCAAATTCAAGGATTACCATAGATTGCAATACACCTTTAGCGGAGAATTGCGTGCTAATCATCGTAGGATATACCCAGGGAGTGATTCAAATAAACTCATCACGCAGGGTGTTCCAAAACTATCTGCAGTAGCTGCACGAGTGTAAATAGATCTATCTATATTATGATGAAAATAAACTTATTTCATTAGAGGTTTGTAAATAGGCTTATCTGTATCTCTCTATCTTAATAGAAAATAAAATGACATCTTGTATTATACCTACCTTGTGAGCGAGGGTTTCGGCGAGGGTAGTTTAGGTTAGTAGGGGGCATGCAGGGCAAGGCGAGCTTAGGTTAGCGATGGTAGCTGGCTTAGGCTAGCGAGGGTAGCGGGCTTAGGCTATCGAGGGTAGCGGGCTTATGCTAGTGAGGGTAGCGGGCATAGGTTAGCGAGGGTAGACGGAACATCGAGTGAAAATGTACATCAAAATACCGTAGAGTTTGAGGGTAGGTTAGACTGAGGGTTGGCGGGACTATCGGGAAAAAAAATTGCGGGAAAAAAATCCGTGGGTAAAATCCGAGGGTAAGCGAGGGTAAGTGAGGGTAAGCGGAACCGGAAGTAGGGAGGGCGAGGGTGGCCAGAAGTAGTGTGCGGAAGTGAGGGTAACCGGAAGGGGCTCCTGTGTATGTTAAGACCCTACTAACGCATGTAATCTCTCAGTGTTTCGCATTTTGCAGCTTCCCACATTTTAGGGCTTCGGCATATTCTTCCGCTGTTACGGTTGACTCAGTTAAGAGAGAGAATAATTTTTCGCGCGGTTGTATGGAGGTTTCATCTAATTTCTCCTCACATGTTACATACTCATATGGGAAGTGACCCTTTGTGGTGCAGAGTTCGACCGCTTCGCGGGAATAGCACATTTCTAAGAGACGGGTTTTCAGTGATTTAATGTCATGACCACCCGATGCAAGATTTTCCCGAGATAATCTAGAGACGTGGACGTAAAATTGAAGCTGTTCTGAAACTCAACTCCATACTTTTCGGTTTTGTCTTTTCAAGTTAATTTCATTAAGAAGAATGTTTCCCCAGACTTAGAAAGGATGCTGTCTAGTCTAAATCGAGATGTATCGAACCCAGTGAGAATGAATTTGATGTCATACCTCCCAGCATTATGCCCAAAGCATTTAAGGAACTTACATTTTACTGTGATTTTTGTATTGCAGGGAGAACAAAGGGCAGCGACATAATTGCCTACGAGTACTTTCCTGTCCTCATCTTTTTTACCAAAGTCGTAATGATTGTGATGACGGACTTAGACAAGATTATCATTTACGAAATGGAAGTTGCATTCGTGACATCTTTCCTTACCAGCATACTCCGCCTCATCCTCCTCTGTGAGAAGAATTTCCCCGCATAATTTAAGTCCCCCCATGAGCCGGTTTTAGAAGGTGATTAAATTCCCCACCAAACTCGAAGCCAAGTCACCTGACTCACCTGATTTTTTTGTCTTGCACATAATGTTCAACAATTTCACCTTTTCTATTGAGAATGACAAACGCATACGAACACATTTTGTGAAGATGCTTAATGTTTTAAGCAGTAGCAAGTATAAGTGCAGTTTCTGTGTCAAAATACGCGACCAACGGCGGCTGGACTAGTGCTTTTTGATCCTTGAACTTATACATCTGCCCTCCATCGGGCATTCGTATATTTACAATGGACTCCCCGCTGGCTGCACATAGAGGAATATGGTCCTCGAGCGTACCTGGGTGCTTCTTATTGGAGACGCGAAATATTTAATAAATTTCGACAGCTTTGGTATTAATCCGTCATATTATTCGAAAGATCTTGTTAATTACTGTTCGTTATTTATTAACATCAAAATCGCAAATCTACGTCAACTTCAAGGAATGATGTCACTAACCTGCGGTGCATTCTGTATATTTTTTGCATATAGAAATCATCGTGGATATTCAATTAATACCATTGTAAAATTCTCGAATGTTAGAACATATAAAGAAGTTGATAATTTCCTAACACTATTTATACTTAAGTTGGGTGGAGGAGAACTTTCCTGTACAGATACATTGTTTTCAGTAAAACTGTTCAAAATCTGCTGCATACTTTGCAAATGCCGGAGTAGATGCAGGCGATAAAGACATTCTAATGGTAAGGAACCTTAGTTTGTGTATGTCGCGGTAGCCACTATAATTGAGTGCCTCGGGCAAGAACTTGGAGAGCTAGCGAGACCAATCTTGACTCGGCCAGCGAGCCGTGGACGGAATGCGTTAATGATTAACGGAATGCGTTAATGATCCTAGAGAAGGAGCCGAAAAAACAAGGAACCACCATTACGATTTCTACCTACCGCTCCACACTGTCTAGCTCGAAGATTTTTTTATGATCATTGTCTTGTATTATCCTCCTAAAATGGATATCAATAAATTGAAATGTTTTACTTATCTGGTATAAACTTAACTCCGCGTGGGAGACTTGAGAATGAATGCGAATGAGTGAATAAATGTGAATGAATAAATGAGAATAAATAAATAAGAATGAATAAATAAGAATGCATGTGAATTAGAATAAATGAGAATGAATAAATATGAATGAATAAATAAGAATGCATGTGAATTAGAATAAATGAGAATGAATAAATAAGAATGCATGTGAATGCGAGTGAATTAGAATAAATGAAAATAAATTATATAAAAAAAAAATAAATAAAGCGGAAATTAACCGCGGGGCGTATTGGCGGGCTATCGGCGAAGATGGGCGGCTACTAGTCAACGCGGCGGCCATCTTGAAAGTGGCTCCTGTGACCCTGGTTCCTGTGATACGTGGTACCTGTGATTACAAATCACCTACTATCGCCCTCAGAACGCTAGTTCACACGTAGTATTCGCGCAATATCTTGTGTGTGTGTGCGGTGCCACTAGGAAATGTGGGAAAGAGGAAGGTGGCACAGAGTGGTCAAAAAAGAGAAGGGGAAAAAGAAATAACAGTAGGAAGCGAAAAAGGTGCTGGGCGCATAATTAGGTTTTTTAGCTGGTGCTAGGGGCGGATTTTGGCGGAGTCTCGGTCTGGAAATGTTGCGTCTATGTCGTAGTTAGCTTGTAGTGATTTAGATAGGATGCTTCAAAAACCTTCCTGGTGGGAGAGGCTGGCAATATGGGCTTCTAAGATAATGGCCGTCAATTTTATTTGAGTCGAGTTTGTCAGGGTAAAGCTGTGTTGTGGGGTGATTGTCTGTTGTATGGCCTGTATTGCAATGTCTACGTATGTTTTGTTGGTTCTGTGTTGCGTTTGTTCGGTTTGTGTTTGTAGTTTGTTCAGTGTTTGTTGTTTGCGATATGGGAAGTTGGCGGCGAGTGTGCGGTGGTCATTGTTGCAGTTAAGGCATTTTTTGTAAGTGTTAATGCATTGTGTGTATGTGTGGTCTTTTGATGAACATTCTGAGCATGATGGTGTGGTGGATGTACATTGGTGTGTGGGGTGGTCTTCTATTTTGTAACATTTGTAACATATAAGTAGGTGTGTGTATTTCTCCTGTTCGCATTGTGCTTGTGTGATCTTAGTGTTGTACATGTAGAAGCCATCTGTGCGTATACGTTGTGCAATTATGGTGTCTGTTGTAATGATTTTAATGAGGTTTGTGTAGTGTTTGATTTTAATAATGTCTTGTATTTTTAGTCATCACTGTTGTCTTTTTATTTCGTCTTTAAGTTCGTCGGCTGTGTGGCTTCCTACGTCTCTCTAGCTGTCTCACAAAAATATTCCGTTTGGCTCTCAGGTCTGGAGGTATGATAGGTGTTAGGTAATTTTGTTGAAAAGTTCGGTCACTCTACGTGAAGTCAATTTATCAATGGCAGAGGCGTCATCGGTCACGGAGTAAAAGCCGGTAGCGGTGTCCGTAAGTCTGATAAGTGGGGCATTGAGTTCTTTAAATGTCGTGTGAAAAATTTGGGATCGGTTAGTCGGTATCCTTGGGTCAATTTTTTAAGTAGGATCCTGTAAGTCTGGGGTCTCGAGCGGTCGTAGGTAGATGAAGGTTGTGTAGGTCTCGATGGGGATGAAGATGATAGCGGGTGACGTGATGAGGGTGAAAATGAAGGAGTGCGAGATCGAGAGGGGTGGTTGGGGAGGGGGGGTCCATACCCCTACCCCTTCGGGACGAGCCCGTATGGTTCAGGGCCTGGGCACCCCTTACAGGAGGGGCATAGGGGAGCGAACACACAGGGTACAATGGGGGACAGTCAATATACAATAGAAAGGTAGTGACAGAGGCACGAAAGAATAAGTCCACTAGAAACTAGTGGCGCACACCCACGGTTTTACTGCTATAGTCCAGGTAGGTAGGGAAGAGCACTGTTTGAAGAGAACCACTTCACTTGATCGCGAGGGACCGCGAAATATCTTCCTTAACTCCGGAAAGATCCCAGCCTCATTCACTGGTTGAATGTACAGCGACCGCGAAAACAACGTTTGTGTACTAAGAACTGATTAACATCAGCTGGTGCCTGAGGATGAATGATGTGGGATGTCTGCTTGACATGAACTGGTTTAACACTGCACCAAGAGTAAGGACTGTATTATGAACATTCAAGTTTTAATTTTTGTGATGTTTGGTCCTAATTCAACTTTTATTAGTTGACTATAAATTTGTTGAAGAAATCGGATATGAAAAAAATCTTAGGAATGTGCTCTGGAATA
>JALHKN010650995.1:0-12210 GCA_039513755.1 Hyalella sp. 3TK10
GTACTCCGGAGGTAATTGTGTCTAGTGTTAAGGGTGACAAATTAATCAGTGTGGGATCTTATGTAGGACGAGTGTCAACTCTATTAGAGTTAGATGAGGAGGAATGCTTTGAAGAGGGTTGGACGCTTGGTCGTTTGAAGAAAGAAATAGCGCTACTTTAGAAGAAGAGCAGAAAGATAGTGTATACAAGATGTTGTTGACTGCTAAGGCAGTAATGAGTAAAGCCTAGTACACGCTACCGATCTTTGCCCGGGCGGGCACGGCGGATGTGGCACTGCTCCTGAACAATCGTTCACCGGTTGGCCAAGCTAGTGTAGCTTGGCCAACCGGTGAACGATTGTTCAGGAGCATATGCCAAATCCACCGTGCCCGCCGGGCAAAGATCGGTAGTGTGTACTAGGCTTTACATTCATTTGAAAACCGAGCACAAACGAAAACGGAATACCCCAAATCTGAACACAAATTTTCTACTCGTTTGAACCGGTCTTAGCGATTTGAATAAATCACGTAGAACGGATCTTTTGCGGCGATATCATGAGCAGCGTCTGTAAAGTAAACAATATGACTTGTTGGATGGTCTCTAGCTAATACTATCTTGATGGCCGGAATTAGCAATCCCAGAGAATTGTATTTTTCCCAGTTTTGCTCGTGGGGTGGCCGAATCCTCAATATATTCGGCCGATCAATATTCTTGAACGCCGCATGTCACAATATGAAAAGAAAGCAATCGAAAAAAAGTATTTCCAACGGCTCAATCTGAGTAGCTACTTAGAGGTAACACAAACAAAGCCATTTGTAAAAGTGCATTCTATGCTCAGTTTCTTTTGCAGTCATGATTCGAAATTATTCCTACTGTGAAATGCAATGCTAAGCTCGATCCCGGCATTTGCGAGAGAATTTAGTTCTGGAAGCGGTCCTCTTATCATGCTATAAAATGCCGTACGCACGTGCATCACATCGCATTCTTAAATTATCCGTTCAAAAAGGCACAACTGGGTACAGGAAGGGTATGTATTTCCCCACAAAGGTACTTTGCAGGCAGTTAGTGGTTTCCAGTCAACATCGATACAAAATATTTTCCATTGTCTATATTTTGTTTAATTTTTCTAAATTAATATTTTGGGACAAAATGGCAAGAAAAGTTCACTTACTTCCTGCACTACATATAGTAACAGGCAACCGATCACCACAAGCGAGAATAGAAATGCGGCTCATGAAGGTACGTCGAGTTCCCAGGCTGAAGAGCCATTAAAGCGTCTCTTATGAGATTGCTTTACCGCGTTTTCCAAAGCCTCTACTTTTATGATGTTTGCCACGGCTATTCCTTGGAGAACTTGCCATCTTTGTGAATGCTAAACGTGTCCAGGCTTCATTTGTTTCATAAAGAACTATCTCGTCGCTGCTGCATTTATTCATGAAGTGCTCAGAGGGAAAGTAAAAAAATAAACGAATTACTCATTTGGGCACATAATAGAAAAAGATGAGTAGAAGTAAAATGACACGGGGTAAAGACGCAAGCGCATGATTCCGTTTTTAATTGCCTATTGGAAATGTTAAACATTCACAGTGTTCACCTCTGAGACAATAAGGAAATTTGAGAATGATTCTCGGTAAATTCGTATCCTGAACTAAGTGCAATGGACAAGAAAGTGAATGCAACTCCGCAGCTATTCAATATAATTCACTGGAATCAAATGAATCGACATGAAAAATATGTGATCTTGATCGATGTGATTTGAAGACATTGATGCTGTTTAACAGTGCAAATGCCAGGATGTAAATGCATTGACATTGTTTAACTGTGGATTTGCCGGAATGTGAAGGCATTGACGATGTCTAACAGTGCAGTTGCATGGGTGTAAAAGTTGATCTCACTGAAGCAGGGGCGGCAGGCAGAGTGACAGAGCTGCCGTTCCTCCGGCCAGGAAGAGGACGGACGGTCGAAGCGTCAACAGAGATCGTCCAGGAGTCAAACCGGTGGTAATGGAAGTGGGGTGGGGAGTAGGTGAAAGGAACGTGGAGGAGAAGGAAGGAGACTTATCAAAGCAAGGGAAGGGTGCGGAGGGTTGGCAGGCACCCTGCTGTGACCCCGCGGGACGGTGTGTGTAGTGCAAGAGCTTGACAATGAAGTAGCGAGGAGAGTGTGCAGGATCACCAGCTCCTACTGAGTCGCCGACACTCGTGTGTCTCTCTCTCTCCCTCTCTTACACTTGCCCCCCTTCTCCTAGCTCTGCATGTGCTCGTACTGACGCCTATGTCCCGTGCATGAGCTACCTCGCAAACGCATCCTCAAGCAGAGCTGCCCTCTCGTCTAAATAGACAATTCTCGCTTGACGTCACATTGGGTGCTTCTGTAAAAAAGTGATTGCATTGCAAACTGTCGAGTTTAGCCTTCCACCTAAGTGCTCTACAAAGGTGCTTGCATCGTCAACGTGTGAGTTCGACGTCAAATAGGCTGGTTATTTTTACTTTTTGTTAAAAAATCTACGTTTAGATCGAACTTTGTTTCGTTCGATTGTCTTACCCAATTGTAAAGAGTAATTTGAGGCCAAACTTCAAAGGGAAATTTCCACGTGATCTACTACATGCAAGCATTCGAGTGATGACCAATAAAAGGTAACGGCTTCCTAGAACGGGTTCCAAAACTGAACAATTGGCGCAGAGCAATACTTCGTATAAGGATCGACACAAAACAAGGAACTAGAACTAAGCAGCATGAACTGCATTCGAAACGTGTTTTTGAATATATTTTTGTGAATCAGGATTGGAATCAAAATTTATGCATGCCAATTTCAGATGAAAAACGCAACAACGCAAGCGAAAGCGACACTATAAATAAATTAGCTTGAAGTGCGATTGCCAAATAATTTGTATAAATAAATTTTCAGATTGATTTCGCAACAATCGGTAAAATATTAGAAAATTGAGGTGGAGGTATTCGATAGACAAAATTTAAGTTTCAGGTGAAGATATGTTCATCAAAATTACGAAATTGGTACAAGCTTCGAATTCATTAATTAAAAATGTTGGTCTGTGAGTGAGGGAGCCCGATCACACATTGGAAATTATTGCTCTGTTGTTAGATAATATTCAAAAAGCACGAAATAAACAGGATAGCTCGACCACAGGAAGATCCAAATCGAGTCCGCGATCGAGGTAGTGCTCGAAAACCGCAAGCCTCGATTTACACAATTTCGAGCGCGAGATGAAGCTCGATCCTATTTCCTCACTGAAACAGCGATAAGTCTCTAGATATCATCTCCCTGGCATGTACTCGCGCTGAGGAAAGAAATGAGTAAGTAAAGAAGGAGTAGAAGTGAGAGGGGAGTTTGCGAGCAGCCCCAAGGCGCTTCAGAGTCAATCTTTGAGATGAGCCTCAAAGTCATCTAACGTTTCCTATCTTCTGTTCTCTGGCTCTACCACCACCGTAGTGGCCTCAACTTCCGTCCCACGATCTCTTGTTGTAGATCAAAGGTCGAAAAAAATACACAGAATTTTTTCATTTTCATTTCTATCACACAAAGTTTAAATACGAAGTATAATGATGTGGAAGTCAACAAATGGGGAAATACTTGAATATCCTCCGGCGTGATGTGCCGTCAACCTACTCCTATTTTTTGCAAAAAAATTACACAGTGGACTTTCTCTATTGGTTGATTTTCTATTTGGTACAGATACAACTTTTTCATAACATTTTCAGAAATCCTGTATACTATTATCCTAAATTGACATTCATCAGTGCATTATTTACATCCCAATAACTTAAATTACGCGCGAATGTTCCCGCATCGCGGTATGAGTTTATTCGAGTACTCAATTGAGCTTTGAAACGCCAAATTTGTGCACTATAAATGAGGTAAAAATACTACCGAGCCAAATTGAAGATTAAGCTCGCAACTAATTAATTTCAACCGCAAAAGGCATCAAAGCAAACATTCGACCTTACACATTAAGCGACGGATCATAATCAGCAGCTTTGAAACGGTTTATGGTTCAATTATCGAGTGAAAAAGTATAAACGCAATCATTTCAAATGAGAATAAATTTTAAACTCTAGTCAACCAGACTTCAGCAGTGTTCAACCATTCACGTTTATTTGTTCCACGTACTCAAGATGGATAAAACAGATCAGAAATGTACGCCAACATGTTGCATTAGGTCTAATTCAAATAGGTTGTTTTTACATATTTATTACTACAGATTATGTGTCCAGGAAGAAATCTATTAAATCAGTAAAATAATACACGTTGTCGCGGGAAAGCTTCGATGCTATAGCTACCGCTATCTATCAAAGAGGCGAAATCGAGAAGAATTAATAAACCATTAAAATAGGTAAAAATTTATTTATTCCCGAGAAAATATAGTTCTGCAACCGAAGTAAAATGTTGAAACTTAAGCATTACTCAAAATCTTTATTAGTCAACTCAAATCAATCTAAAAGTTGGTAAAAAATATCCAAAACTGGAAAACCTATGGATATTGAGAGGAGGTGCCCAGGCCTATTGGAAGGGCTTCCAGAGCTGGCAAGTTGTTGCCACAATCAGTAGTTTTTATCATTTTTTCCGACGGCTGATAGGGTTTTCCTCTTCCCTCCAGTTGAATGGGTTTTTCTCTTTCCGTCCAGTTGATAGGGTTTTACGTTTTTTCCCCAATTGATAGGGTTTCTTCTTCTTTCCCCCAGTTGATTGTGATTTCCTCCTTTTCCACAGTTGATAGGGTTTTCCTCATTTTCCCAGTTAGTTGGGTTTTCCTCTTTCCCCCAGTTGATAGGGTTTTCCTCCTTTTCCCAGTTATGGATTTCCCGGGTTTTCCCAGTTAATTGTTTTTCTCTGCTTCTGCCGGTTGATTGGGGTTTTACTCTTTCGCAGTTGATATCCACTTTTAAATGAAACAAAAATAACCCGTACGCACCAGAAAAACCATCGAACATAAATAAAACAAGCCAAATCTTTCACCTATATCGTATGATGGCGAAAAATTCCAAATCTAATCAGTCAAGTAATACCGGTACTTATCCTGTACGATTTAAACCAAAACTAAAATTACAACCGGACGGAACTGAAGAAACAAGTGTCTATTGGCCAAGTGTTTATTCTTCATACAACGCAAAAACAGTAAAATTGCCTCATTCGACAGTCACATATTAGATTAATCAGAGAAGTAGAGAAATTAGACAAACATTCTCCTACGATAAATTCCGACCCTCAACTCAAGTTTATTCTGGGACAATGATATATTATGTAAATAATTAGCTCCATGGTAACCCGTAATTAGCCTCATCATATCCTAAGCACACGAGTCCTTTCCAACCGCACGAAACTGAACAATACGAGAATAAGTAAGCTTGACCCCATAAGTCACCAGCGGGACCCCTGAGCAGCAAAAGAAAACCGAGCTGTGCAGCTACATCGTTACGCAGGTGTCTAACGTAATTTTCATCATCATCGTCCATCAGCCCACGTAGTGCAATTCACAAAATCATCACAGTTCTCAAGCTTACTGATCATCACCATTGCACATCATCCCACCCTTCATCATATAGATCTTCATCACGACACAACAGCCCACTGATCATCACCACATCGCCCAAGTTCCTGACGAAGCTGATGGGGCTCTAATGGTCGTAGCTGGAGAGGGAGCTAGAGGAGATCGGCGTCGTCTTCACACCTCATTTCCGCAGGTTGCTGCGCCGTGCTCACGGCGACCGGAGAAAGCTTGTGATGAGATACGAGTTTTGCTGCTGTTTCTGCTGACGTTGCTGCTGATGCTGCTGTTAACCTTCACGAGATTTTGGAGGCATTGCGATGATGATGTTGCTGCTATTGCTGTTGCTTCTGTTGTTGCTGCTATTGCTTATACTTCTGTTGTTGTTTTTACTTCTGTTGTTGCTGTTATTACTGTTGTTGCATACATGCTGTTTCTGGTGATATGAGTCCGGGTCAGCAATCAAAATGCTGGCATCCTTTAATGAAACTTTTTGGCTATGAAATTAAATTTACAAATTTAACGCTGTTGGCGAATATTTGAGACGCATCACCTCGCTGGTTCACTAACACTGAAATTTTTGATTCGTGATTTGAGATGAGACCGATTTTTTACGGCTGGAAATTAATCTCCCGTAGAATATTTTTGAATATAATACGATGGAACTTTTGGAGCACTTACGTCAGTCTTTCATGTTTGATGTCTCGAAAGGCTCATCAAACCGTGCACTTGTCTATGCGTACGAAGGAATGAATGTCAGCGTGCGTTTTGTCAGAGTTTTGTGACGTCACAGACTTGTTTCTGTGATGCGACAAATTTTCAAAATTTAAATCGGGGCGCAAATGTGAAAATGCTGCTTGATAAAAAATGTCTACAAAATTATACAGTTTACAACTGAACGTTTTGAAGCCCAGCTGCGGTCACTCACTGAATGCATCAAATACGCTAGGCAACTGTTGACAAAATTGAAGCCCAATTTTCCATTAAAAGAGTTTGGTTCTTAATTACAATTTAGTCATTTATGATAGAAGCTCTACGTGATACAATGATTTTTTATGACTTCATTCAGTTCTCGTACGAAATTAGTTTTTCAGGTTCATTCCTCACACTGAAGCAAAACTTTTTCTTGCATCAATTCTTTATTTTTTTCATGAATACTCGCAATAATCGATCGTTTATGGCTTTGGGATATTAAGTCGCTTGATCGTTGACAAAAGTCAGTCCATGATATTACTCAAGTCTACTTTGATGTAGACGTGCTCTGCGAACCCCGTCGTTGGAAATGGATGTTATACTGCATAATAGCGCGCTCGCCTTCATTCATCATTTACTATAGTACGAGCAGCATCAAGAGCTTTGCACGAGATAGAGAAAGCTGCTCACTTGGGTGGGGCCGAACAGTCAGCTAGGCATGCACGATCGACAACAAAGTTTTCACGTTCACCACCTCAGCTCTTATTCAGTCCAGCTACTTCGGAAGCCTTCGCAATTTCTTCATGAAGCAACGGCAAGAATGGATGCGAGTTTCGCCATGGCGGATAGGGCAGGGCTTTCTTGTCGCAACTACATACATCCTCCGCATGGCTTAGCGACTATACATGCATTAATTGAGCGACGCTATATCAATTAACCGGAAATAGATGCTGTGTGCTAAATGCACTTATCATATGCGGAGTGTTTTACGTTCATTAATAATTGTATTAAGAAAAGATATAACGAAATGACCCGCACGCAAGGACGATCTTTCTTAGATGTGACATTGTTCTCCATCATGCCTACATGCAAGGGAACACAGAAATTTGAGATATTCTGCAATATTCATCATTAGCCTCTTGAAGAATTGTTTCGCACTCAATAAGTTATGAGCAAATGATCTGGAAGATGACCACAATATTTTCAATTAAATTAGAACCATTCAAATTCCAGTCAAGAAATGAAGGTTATTTAAAACATTCTTTATACCGGTAATTGATTTTGTTTGACATGCACCTAAATCATATAATCCATCCAGACTTGAATTTGGGATGCCCTATATATACAACCAAACCATAAATTTTAAATTAAAAAATCGGTCGCCCTGAATCTCACACGGCCCTGAAGTTCACGGCCAAACAGGACGTGGGGAGCGCGGTCAGCGTTTGCGAGAAGCTGGACCTCGTAAATAGAGGGACGACCAACGCAAGCTTGCCTATAATTTTCATCATTAGTCTGACACTGATACGCTTTATCCTTTTATATACAAACACGGGAAAGCCTCCGCAATGCTGATTCCTAAGTAAGAAAATATGCGTACGTTCAGTGACCAGAAGGATTAAGTGTAGAGACGGGCAACGAGTCGGGCGATTGCGACAGCGAATAATAATATATTCAACAAACAAACTTGCCTCCTATGTACCTTGGACTGTCTCAGCACGATCGGACCGTCGGTAATTTTCATTTCAAAACAAGGCTCTCTTTAGTGTCCGCATGTACTTCTTTAGCTTCGAAACTCCAACATAAACTCAGCATTAACAAGTTTATTTTGCACAAATAAAGCAAAAGTCATCAATTCAACTATAAAGGATCATAAACTTGTACGCTTAATAGGCTTATCCATTATAAGTGAGCTGGTTAGGTGCATACATATAGACACTTCTCGCCCGGCTGGTTTTCATTTACATAATTAAATATTGCTTCCAATTGATGCAAGAGTTTTTGTATTCGATGAAGAACGCTTATTATCTACATCACATAGAATATTTTCCATCAAAATGTTAACTTCTCTACGCTAAATGTCCTGGACTCGAGATCTGGCTGATTAACGCTAACCAATGCTGTAAGTGTTTTGGAACGATTCCGCGTGAAGTAATTTTATATATCAGCTACTTTTGTACTTCAAGAATCTATACGAATGCTGAACATACACCAAAATATATGACATAACATAAAAATATTTCAACATGGACAAGCCTGTGATTCTTTGAACTATTAAGTGAAACTCTAAGTCAAAACCAGAGAGAATGACCTCCTTACTTTCCCCGAAGTTCGCAACCCTATAATTCGTTCATGCAGGAGTCGCAGAGGAAGAGCAACTGAAAATGGCTAGATGAGGCACACACGTATGGGTCGTCAACACCAGGAGTAAAAGAAATGTTGCACTATTGAAGACGATCGAGTGCATGCATGCAATTCCTATCTACCTTTACAACAGGTTCCCAAAGTGTGCTATTTCGCTCGCCTCTCAGACCGAGTGATCCATAATTAGGCAGCGATTCATCACTGGTTCCCACCGGGGCAAAATATGGTGCAAAATTAAAGACCAAATTGCACGGCATTTCCAGAGATGTAAATTATGGCCTATGATAGGATCGTTGAAATTTTCAGACGGCTCACATCATTCGTATTCTGCTCAGCATCTTGATTGAAAGAAATCCGCATAAATAGCTGCATACCTCAATCCTAACTGTGCACTTTCAGCACAGCTCTCACACATGTCGTTGTAGCTGACCGTATGTTCTCGCAACACAAGGGTAATAGTGAAAAATGTCAACATTCTCTTATTCCCAAAACAACACATAAGGTCGGGGGGGGGGGGGGGGGGGAGTGGAAAAATTAAATAGTGCATGGACCAAGACCGCGAGTAATACATTCTCACCCATTCGAAGAATCGTGCAATGCACAGCCTTATAATTAAGGTGCAGTCACATTTTTAAAGCTTTAATTAAAAAAGTCAATAGATTTGTACTACGCAAACAAATCTAAATCCGTCATTGAATTTACAATATAATAGTACTTCATTATCTTCGAGAAATTCGTATCACATAATTTCGCGACATGCTGGCAAAACAGCGACCAAAGAGCTTGTAAAGGATAGATGCATAATTAATTTATCCGTTTCAAATTTTGAAAAAAATTGAGGGCCGATTTAAACAATTCTGTATCGCTTATATTTGTTAGGTTTAAAGATCAACCATGTTTCAGTGCAATAGACTACTACTCTTATATCCAGAATAAACCGTGCCAATTTTCATCAAAACTTAAGGGGGTTTCACTGACATTTTTACGACTAGCTCTCAGATACAGACTTGAACTTGACTCAACAGCTAAGGATATTTTGTTGAAACTTTACATCTTGGAGGAAACTGAGATTTATGTACTATCTTGTTCAAAGACTCATTAACATACACTACGGTATTTCGACGTTGGTATTCGTATAGATGAAGAGAGTAGATTCCTGCATTCGTGGTAATTCTGATAACACACAAGCTTGCGCAACACAACGAGGGATGGATGCATGAGACGGAGTCTATGGATGCAAGTTATTCCTGAGACCGAGCATCCATTCTCGCGTCATAAATCAGGCGCATTAAGGCTCCATCGTCCATCAAGGGGAGGCGCCGGCCGCTTCCCCCTCCGTCATGGACACCGCACTTAGCATAAGCGATGAGCGGGGCTCACTTCCCGATAATTAGCTAACATTATTGACACATTATAACGTCTTCAATTACTAACTGCATGCTTGGCAGAGTCACATGTGGGCCCTGTCATGACTTATACATTGAAAGTCACCCATAACGCATCTGCCTGCATGACTCTGATATTTGGCTTCCAATCATTTATGAAACTGTGACCAGCAAAATGGACTTTTCAAGATGGTTATTCTTATCAAGCGAGCTCTTTGGTTTTACTTGAGGCATGAGTCAGTTATTCGTCATCAATCATCACTGATCAATCAACATATAGTGGATGTGGAAGCAGCACCAGACATGTAAATGTACTGATTTCTCTTAACAGGTATTCTGATCAACTCATACTAGTTTGATTACGCTTTAATACCTACGTACATGTTCAATAGTGCACTGTTGCGAGCGATGACCGCCGATTACGCGGAACGTGTTATAATACGTGAAGAAGAAGAGGCAGCACGACTTGCGAAAGTTCGGGGGTTCTTAATTATAGGAGAGTCGGTGTGTGCCTTGCTGTCTTCAGTTTTATAAAGGAATTGACAACTTTTCAGATCAGCACCGCATTTTTTATAATAACATTTAAGAAAGCGCATGCATTCAGCATGCAGCATCCACGTACGAGGTCGAAACTATCGTATTGCACGCTTGTCACCATGCAAAGCTCAAATGAAGCAATACGGCATTGACGAAATTTCTGTATTTTTTGTCCTGCTTACAGTTTTGCCTGAAGACAATGTTGAGCAAGCAGCCTCAATAATTAGGAAACATCACAAGCGACAGGTTGTTCCAGGAAGCAGGCATGTTTAATAGTGACTGGCTTCTCGCTGGAACCCTTAATAATATAGTTCGTGCCTAAATTACTGCATGCATCAACCTAGATCACCAATCGAACAGGTGAACTTGTCAACTGATGTATATATGTATTGTGGATTCTGTGCAATTATGCGTTAATTCATTTAGTTGGTTACACTTTCATACATGAACTCGTTTGGAATTGATCACATCAGCTTTAAATCTATCAGGGAAATCATATTTTGATCTTTACCTAAACAGTGCTTATTCACAACTGCTATATATGACACCAAGTTTATTCAGGGCCTTTTTATTTTTTCTATGTAATGAACCGCTTACCGACGATTTCACTTCATGCAGCCTAAAAAACTGAGTGGAATTTTTCATTTTAAAGTTACCACGCTAGTTCCCGTATAAAATCACCAGGCAAGAAGTATGCTTCGTGCAGACGGTTAACGCTTATTTCGGATACAAAAAATGTAAAACAATTTTGATAAAAGAAGTCGTAAATATTCACGTCCCGAGCCTATCAAAAAATAGATATGAGTACGCACATATGAATGGTTTGAATAATAAACAGCCTGAATAGGAAAAAAAAGTAACAAAAACAGGACAAGCTTCAAATGAATTCTGAACATGATTTGTGTAACGTATACTCGTACATACTTGCATTTGTGCACATTTTTAGAAAAATAATATTAATAATATTGAATTATGACATCTAACTAAGAGGATCGATATATGAGATGATCCTTGATAAACGTGCAGGATGCAATAAAAGATGAAAATCATTCAACTACGAATATCCAAAATTAATTAGTACAGGAACCAAGCCACGGGCGATGATCAACTTTTTTCAGCTTTGACTGCACAAAACTCTCTAGTAGACTCATTAATGGACGCTGTAATGATCGAGCTGGCGCAGCTGGTAATATTGGGAGTACCTTCTGCAGGCTGCATATAAAATAACGCTGCACTGTCACTCAGCATATCTGGCGACATAGGAAGCACCTCCAGCAGGCCGCATGCACTACGTTAACGCTGCACTCTCAATAGGTGTTGTGCGTTGGGTCATTTTGGGGTGCGCTCAGTATTGCAAGCTGCGCATTATCGAGAAACTATGCGGCGTGCAGTAAACTGTAAACACGAGGACGCTGCACTAACACTAGGTAATAGTTGTGAAGAGAGGAACGAGAGTGAGCGGTAGAGGAGCCGAGAGGGGGCTACGTCCCCGCAACAACCGGCGTTGCTCCTGCGGCGGCTTTGCAAGCTCCTCCCCTTTTGTGCCGAGGCACGCCCCCCAAATGACAAGTTGAGTTGGGCAACCCCATCATTTGGACCAATAGTCCTTCGTCGCTTGGCTTCTAATAATTGCTTTAGTGGAGCTGCAACGAGCGACTTCAACCTCAACGTACGAGTGTCAGTAGGGCTCACCGTCTACGTGTCGTGCTCCGCAGCAGAAACAACAGCAGCAACAACAGTAGCAGCA